>CM060842.1:118375000-118680000 GCA_030762175.1 Metallyticus violacea | reverse complement strand
GATTTTCCTGTTTTATTTACTGATAGGCCATGGGAAAGCAGCAAAACGCTAGCGTTAACGGGGGTGGGAGAGACACACACACACGCGCGCGCGTACATATAAAGGTTTTTATTATATTTTTATTTCATTGCAGGTGCCTAGTAGGTACTATGCAAATTTGCATAGATTATTAAAACATCTTTGCATGGTTACAATCGCAATAGCAAAATATAACCATCACGCAAGATCTGCTTAAACTAAGGCAATTCCTCGCCGAGTTGCATAACTTTTAATAAAAAGAATATAAAATCCAAATTAGGTTTTATTAATTAATGAAATGAAATAAATTACACCATTATTGTGTGCCATTAGGTAAACAAAATTAGAACTCCCGCAATATAAAAGTATCACATAAAAGAAACTATATTTTTACAATTATTATTATTATTATTATTATTATTATTATTATTATTATTGAAATAACCCACATAAATCCATGGCATACTATTAATTATAAGAAATATATGACCAATGATAAACAAAACTATACTGTGTGAGTATTTTCAAACATTTTTAAATGCAACCATGTTTATGTACGTACCCTTATGAGCCCTTGATATTATCTTTATTCAATAAAATAGAGAGATATAACAGAAAGTTTCCAGTTACATTGCGTATTTAAGATGTTCATATGTTTCAATAAAGCAAAAATATATTACTATTCAGAAAAAACTGCAAAGAACAAAGCAAATAAAAACAATTGGAAATTACCTCTATTTTTATTGGTGTGGAAATTTAATTTAAATGTTATTTAGTAAAAATAAGCAACGCAAACGTTGTCTGAAGGTTATTACACAGCGCTCTTACATACAAATATAATTCTCCAACACATATTAGATTAATATTTCACATTTGCTTCCTTCACGACGATACTTTTGTTAAATATGAAACACATGCATTGTTATAAATACGTTTTACATGATGAACTAATTTGTTCTTTTATTTTAAAATAATATAGAAAAAAACTAAATGAAAGAGCGCTTTTTAAATTTAGGTTTCAAGTATAACCCTACTCCTAATTGTCCAATTTCCCTGATTTTTGGAAACTATTTTGCTCATTTTATTTAAACGGTATATATAAAATTATGTTGTGAAGAAACAAATATGGCGCTAAAGCGATTTTTAAATTTTGAGTTTCAGGTAAACACCCACTACTAATGACACGATTTCCCTGATTTTCAGAAACTATTTTTCTAATTTTTTTAAATGGTATATACGGAGTTTCGTTGGGAAAAACAAATATTAATGCCGCTAGAGCAATTTTTAATTTTGGGTAAACACACCCCCCTCCTAATAGCCCGGTATCACTGATTTTCAGAAACTATTTTTCTTATTTTATTTCAATGGCATGTATTTCATTTAAAATTTTTAAATGCGGTCATTAGAGCGATTTTTAAATTCCTCTTTAACTACCATTCTTTTTTCAGGCAAATCTTCACTCCCTATAACCTGATGATTTTTCACAAACTGTTTTTCTTATTTGATTTAAATGGTATATGCGGAGTTTCGTTGCGATAAAACAAATATTAATGCCGCAGGAGTTATTTTTAAATTTTGGGCTTCAAGTTAACTAATATATAATATTTCGATTTCACCGCTTTTCAGAAACTACTTTTTACATTTTATTTCAATGGCATTTACCAAGTTTCCTTTGTAAGAAAATTAAATTGAGGCCGCTAGAGCAATTTTAAATTTTTGCTTTAACCCCCACTCCTAATGGCCCGATCGCCCTAATTTTCGAAACTACTTTTATCAAAATTTTAAAAGAAATTTATTGTGTTTGGTTAAGAATAAATAAACAATGTAGCCGCTAGAGCTGTTTTTCAACAATTTAAAAAAAAATCCCTTTAGGTTAACCCCTATTCCCAATGGTCTAATTTTGCTGATAACTAACTAGATTAATAGTTTAATTGATTTTTATATGCAAAGTTTCATTGAGAAAAAACAAAAACTGCGACCGCTAGACCGTTAACGGACACACACACACACACACACACACACACACACACACATATAGATTTAAGTTTGTATTGTATTTTTATTTCATTGCAGGTGCCCAGTAGGTACGTTCGATGCAGATTTGCATAGATCATTAAAACATCTTTCCATGGTTACAATCGCAATAGCAAAATGTTTATATTTCACGAGACCAACCGAAATAGCTTACTTCCTTCGGAATTCGCTAAAAAGTCACACACATGGCATATTCTAACTTCACAAAGTCTTTCGCTTGAATTATCTGCGAATTTTTCTTCGAATTTCCTTTTCTGCTTTTCTAGTTATTGTTATAAACACGCTCATATAATCTGTGACTTTTTCTTAGTGTTTTATCCTTTTCTGATTTTATAGTTATTGTTATTTTGGTTACATTGTTAGTAGTGTTACATTATTTATCGCGCGCGTGTGTGTGGTATACCAGAATGACCATAAATATTTTCAAATTATACCTTCATGTACTCTTTATAATACATATGTGATATTAGTTGCAACTAACAGGGGTTTTAGGGATGAACAAAGTTCATATTGGGCTGTGAACTTTTATTTCATTCACTTTGGTGTGCTGGAATCACATATGCGAAATGTAAGCAATCGCTACTAAAAAGAAGGGGGGGGGAGTATGTCATGAAAATGAGAGTATCAGTTTATTTGTCATGCGGAAGGTAAAAACATAAAGTGAAATATTTTAACATTCTTACCGGGAATGTAAACATTTTATATCTAGAGACATTTTTCCATATACCATGCTGGTTGTAATAGAATACAAGGTAAGAAGTCTTTATTCTCCATTTCATATTCAGTATTCAAAATACAATTTACAAATAAAAGCTTTAAAACCAACGAAAATTTTAGATCTACTTCAAATCTGGGTAAACGTTGTCAAATTTTTTTGTTTTTATCTTGTTTTTAATTATTATTGTAAGCTTAGTTTCTTTATGACAATAGCGTCCAATGTCTTAGATTATAATTTGAACAAGATTAAAATATTTTGTCCATGAAATGCATTTAGAAGAATCAATACAAAAAAAAAATTAAAATCATGACCTGAATTCATGTTGTTGTTGTTTCGAGAAATTACGACCCTTTTTACATTAAATAGTTATAAATTTAGATTTTCTATTGTTATGTACTTATCTATTGTACATCAATACTTCTAATTTCCAAAATCATTTTTTTTATTTTATGGTGGATTTTTAAGAAAAATTACAAAAATGTTTAAACTTTTGATTCTTCTCTAAGCCTGTCAAAATGTCAAAAATTAATGGCTTCTGCTTTAGTCTTTGATTCTTCCGTCATTCAGCATTATTTGCTCTTGAGAGTTTTGAGTTTGAGAGCATTTTTGACTTTCAGCATCCCTCTACCTATTTACGCCGGTTGCATTTACGCCACTGCCTCGATATACGAACGAGGGTAGGTCTATAGCTTTGCGGCCTAACTATTTTCTAGGTACATAAAGAAAAACTATATTTCACTTTTCAATATAGTTACCCTTTATTTCAATATATTTCTTACATCTTTGATTTAATATTATCCTCCCCTCCCCCAACTAATCAGAAATCTTGTCTGCAAAATGGGCATCACCAGCATCCATCACTTCTTCCTCACACTTAAATTTCCTTCCTCGAAGGTCCTTCTTGAGTTTTGAGAAGATGAAATAGTCATTGGGAGCTATATCTGGGCTGTAGGGTGGATGGTCGATCTCCTTGAAGCAACATTTCTTCACAGCTTCCTTTGCAACAAGCGCTGTGTGCAAAGGCGCGTTGTCGTGAAGAAGGCAAGCACCACCATTCAGCTTTCCTCGCCTTTTCTCTTTGATGGAAGCACGTAGTCTGTGCAGTAGGCCAGCATAGTACTCCCCATTTACTGTGGTGTTCCTCTCCTTAAAGTCAATGAAGAGGATTCCTTCACAATCCTAAAAGATTATGGTCATGAACTTCTTGGTTGACTGAGTTTCCTTGGCCTTTAGAGGCGGTGCTTCATCAGGTTTACGCCACTCCGTTGATTCTTTTTTGGACAAGGGATCATAGTACAGGACTATAGTTTCATCTTCTAAACAATGGTTTGCAAAACTCTCTCGTTGTCACGGCAGAGCTCCAAAAATGTCTGACAACAGATGACTCGTTGCTGCTTTTAGACTGAGGAAGAAGTCTAGGCACTAGCCTTATTCATGTTTAAATGTTCATGAATAATTCGAAGGACTGTTGTTTTACAAAGACCCAAACTTGCAGCTATTTCTGTAACTTTGAGCCGAAACTTATGGACCTACCATCATAAATACATATGCGTGTGAACATTGCCGATCAAGTGGTTTGAACATTTGAGAGTGAGGAAAAATTCTGCTCGATAGAAGTCGCACAAACTCATCTAAGAGGGAATGATGTGGGTACATGTAAATAATTAGCAGGGACACTCTCGGCGGATTTCAGAATCAGTTGATGAGACTGAATTTATAAATTTGACCGGGTTCCAATCGCTGACCAGAACCTCTCAGATGAATAGTCTTCGACCAAGGTAAAGAAACCAGGAAGCCCCAGGAAAAGAACTCATGCTGGAACTGACGTGCTGGAAATCCAGAGGACAGTTACCTCAAAATGATATACACGTGTCCATCTATCTCAGGGAAAGATAAAGGTAGCCTATTGTGTCCCTTAAGGGCAAAGACCTCCTAACGAGTAGGGAAAACTCGCTTTTTCCTAACGTGGTGAGCTATTCCACGCTAGTTGTTCGTATGCTGTTTAAGACAATGACTGATTTGTTCTTTGTTTACTGCAAATCTCACTGCACCAGTTGCTTCTCGAGAGATTTCCATTTTTCTCTTCCTCTTGCTATTCTTGACTAATATGGACCTACATGTTCCTTGAAGAGGTCTGTCAATCTTCTTCTGGATCTGCCTTGTGTCCTTTTTCCTATCCGGGGGTCCCACATGTATGTCCATCTATTGTCCCGCATTCTTGCGACGTGATCGCCCCATTGCCATTTATTTCTGCTAGCTATTTGTGCAATGTCTGTTGTCTGAGATAACTGATTTATTAATACTATAGGTATTTTGTCCTTCAAAGTTATTCCCAGGATCTTGCGTTGCGTTTTTCTGTGACATATTTGAATTTTGTTTTTCTGTTAGTGACCATGTCTGGCATCCATATAGTAATACAGGATATACACAGGTTTCGACCGTCTGGAATCTGATTTTCTTAGTTAGTTTGGTCTAACAGTGTAAACTTAAGGGTAATATACAAAATTTAGGAGAAACGACCTAAGATATAGTTGCAACGCCCTTTGAATCTCCGCAATGGTTCCACTGATAAGGCCAGTTTAACAATCTCGTTTCTGAAGAGAACACTCGTATCCAGCCTATTGTCCCTAGCTCATCATTATGTGACTTCTTCCCGCTTCCAGTTGTGAAGAATATCCTTTGTGATCACCGAACTCTAACTTGCTATATGTGAAGAGAGCTGACGAACGGGAAGGAAATCCCAGAATTGGCTCCAGATAAGCTGGAAAGTGTTTTTAAATACATTCATTAGGTTTGGCAATTTCATATTGTTCTTTGTTGTTTATCCCAGAGTGCATTTAATGACCACAACAGCATCGTGGGTCTGGAAATCCGAAAGTGCACTGTCAGTGACTTAAAACGTGCACGTGTGAACTCACAGTGCATTAAAAATGCAAAACAATGCCCTTTTCTCTCACTTATATTCTCTTTAAAGTACTATGCTGACAAAATGCAGATAACGTGTTGTTATTAAACACTTTACGCAAGCACTCAAAATAGCTTATTTGTTTAAGCTACAGGCAGTTGTTATTATCGCACTAAAACGATCTCTTTGATAATCGTTCTTTTTGATGGTGGCGTGACACTGCCCTTTACTGTCCTTGTTTATTCTCTGTACAGCTGCACAAATATTTCTTCATCCGTTTCATTCAGGTTCGGAGTGAATTGGTCTAAAAAAACTCATAAATGCATGAACAATTTAAATAACCTATCAAAAGAAGTAAAATTATATAACATAAACAATACATTTTACTATCAATGTATTTATATTTTAGTCAAAGGCCTACTTTAACCAAAAAAATTAGGGTCTTATAACTATTTTATAGACTGTTAACAAAAGTCGCAGTTTCTCAAAGTAGGTAGGTATCAATGGATTGATTTGCTGCCTTCTATTTCGAGCCCATCTACACACCTCAGAAGAAGGAATTGGATTGAAATATTTTGTTAGGAGGAATTTTTTATACTTTAGCAGTGATCAAGGGTTGGTCGTCTGTGCCTACGATCCCAATTGGGGCGTCTTTGGGATGAAGGACGCGGCTCCTAATATAAGCTTCCCCTCCAAGGGTTTCGAACCTCTCAGAAATACTGCTTCTACACTAGACGTCGGAGCAGAAATTATACCAAAGCGCAAATCATCATCACACCGCACATAGCTTCAGCCTGCCTCGCCTGTAACTTCCCACCCTATAACAGAATCAACTGAAGAAAAGCGGAGAGTGGAAAGGAAAGACCAATACTAGCATTCGCCTAAGCGACCAAGGGAAACCACGATAAAATTCCACGGTTAGAATAGGTGGTCCCAAGGGATTTGAACCTGAGGCCTACAGAATGCAAGTTCCAAGTGTTGCCTACCGAACCGCCCTGCTCGTTTACACATTTACTTTACGTATTTATTTTGTCTTCTCGGGTTTTTAGCTTAATTATTTTTCTGAGGACTTTAAAGCCAGCAAGTAGTCAACAATATTATACAGTAACCAAGGGGATTACAGAATATTCTGCTGCCTGCTCTAGACCATGTATATAAATTCACACAAACAGAAAATGATGAGCACTAATCATCTTACACTTTTACAGTTACAACAGTTGCTCAAAATGTTCACCATCGGCGTCGATACACTTCTGAGTACGTTGAACTACTGATTGAGCAACGTTTGCGAAAGTGTCCTCAGCGATTGCAGCACATGCCGTTTCAATTTCTTCCCGAAGTGCTGCCAGTGTAGCTGGTTTTCTACGGTATACAACATCCTTAAGAGTTCCATAGGTAGAAGGCCAACGGAGTTAGATCCGGAGAACCCAGTGAAAACTCAATCGGACCTCTTCGTCCTATTCAGAGCCTTGGATCCAGTGCGCGGGACTTGTTGCTGTGCAAGGTCTCCCAGATCTACCCTTATGAACATCACATACGGTACCGTGAGTCTCAAATTTGTCTCGAATGCGTGCAATTGTTACTCGCGTTGGCGGTTCTGTTTTGTACACGCCTGCCCATTGCTTTTGAACTTCAACAACGTTCTAGGTTTTCCAATGTCACTTCAAAATTGCTTTTCGCTGTTCAAACGATAATCTTGGCTCCATTGTTGTAGCCACACTAGTATAACGTAATGTGAGTCACATCTGTTTACAGAACATCATACGATAATCTTGACTTCATTTGTTCATTGTTGATTTATCTGTCACGTAGCAACGCTATCATAATGTATTGAGTCACATCTGTTTACAGAACACCATACTACACATTACTGTAGATATCTACTCTGAAGGTGGGTATAACTTTTCGGCACCCTCAGTATATATATATTATAAATAATGAAAATTTAATCATTACTTATTATATAAAATAGAAAAAAAGGAGATCAACTATTATTAGATACATTACTTGGCTAGGATAATTTTTCTCCCAGATATGGACATGATAACATGATTATATTTGTGTGTCTTAACCATAAAATAAGCACAGAGTTCATTAGGCTACTGAACTGCTACTGGTTAATTTTATTTAAATGAAATAAAAGATCAAATATAAAATATATTGCTTTTGTATAAAGTTGTAACAGGTTCGTCACTGGAAGTCTCCTATTATAGGCCCATATTTCCATAACCCATGATGTAAATAAATGTAAAGAAGATATTATGTAATACCGTGCATCCCATTAAATCATCTGCTAGCGACCGCGGCATTTGTTTGGCCGGTCGGTCAGCTTGCTGTTTTGTGCCTGGTTAGCAGATAGTTGACTAGAACGCATAATATATAACTATAAAACACATTACGTAGTTAAAAGAACGATTCAAAGAAGTTAAGACCTTAATAATCTTTTCGTTCACAAAATAACGTACAACTAAGGCTTAAATATTTGTTTCATCATTATGCACTGTGGACACAACGCTCACTGAGCTTGTATCTTTAATTTGATATATACAGATTGCTTGCGACTTAGTATTTTGCTATTCAATATCAGGCAATACAGTGTGATATCGGCCTGTACAGCCATAGGCCAGTAAGTTTCCTCTAAGCAGTGCACAATTTTAAACATATCTGTCAATCATGACGAAAATAAACTAAAAATATCAAATTATTTGGTAGAAATGAAGGCGACAAATCGCCTACATCAAAAGATTCAAATTTCTATATACAGTTAGTTTTTAAACACCTACGAGTGTGAAATGATGCTATGCAGCAATATTTCACGGGTTTAGTGCATTATGTAACAGGACACGGTTCATATTGCTCATATTTGCAAAGATTAAATTACAAAAAAATTACATATATAGATTGTAACGTGATCGATACAGCGGAACATGTTTTATTTGAATTATCTAAATATCAGTCAATTGTAGCAGAGGAAAGACGACTACTTGCAGGGAGATACATTTAGAACATCATGAGAGATGAAGATGATATATTAAATAAAATATCGTGTAAAATGGCAGAAGAGTATATAAACAGCAAAACTCAAACAAGAGAAAAATTCAAAATTCAGAAATCGTATATTCCCCCTAGAAGATGCCAGAGAATCAGGGAAAGGCAAGAAAGATATTTACAACTAGAATTAGTTGAAGAAAAAGATGATAAAGAAGATAACACCACATTTGAATCAGAAGAAGAAGAAAAAGAAGAAGAAGAAGAAGAAGAACAAGAAGAAGAAGAAGAAGAAGAAGAAGAAGAAGAGAACATTGACAGAAGAAAGGAATAATGGCAGTTTTCGGGCGGAAAGGAAGCAGTTAAGAGAAGAAGAAGGAAACAGAGATCAAAAGAAGGAGAGCAGAAAAGGAAACTGCACTGTCAACACACCATGGTCCAGCTACTTGAGACCGGCAGCAACCTCACTGATGTCCAGATCCTGTTGCCAGGAATTCCGGTAGGAAGCAGCCCGGATACCGAGCGTTAGCAGAAACGAAGATTGAAAACATTAAATTGGATAAAAAAATTATAAATTAATTCTAAATATAATCATTGTAATCATTGCTACTGGGTACCAGTAGCAATTGTAGGTGTAATTATAAATCGCAGTTAAAACATCCGTAGTGCTGGGTTTCAGTACCGATTTAGTTTATTGAAGTTTTAGTTTTGTTTAGTTATAGTAATAGTATTGTATTTTAAAATCTGTAGAATTTAAATTGTAATTAAAATTATATTTAAAAATGTAAAAATAAAATAAATCTGGAGTATTATGTCTTGATATAGAAACAAGTTATCAGACTGTAAATATTGCAGAATAAAAATAAAAAATATAAAAAAATATTTCTCTTTCACAAGTTACCAAATTCGATTATATTTTATTATTTTTATGCACAAAAATAAGCGTTTCACGTAAGCCAACTTTACGTAAACACTATTAAATTCCTTGCTATGATGGCGTTTTAAATAACTGTAAATATATATAAGAAATACATAATTGAAAATATCAATATTTTATTCAATTTTAAAATCCGTTTTCTAATGTGGCGTTTTGGAAACCTTGCGAATGGAACAAAAAAAAAAAAAAACAGTAGAACAATCCGTCAATTATTCAAGTCACTCATAAATAAAAAATGCTGCTTTCTTATCCTGCATGCGATTGTACCTTTACATAGCATCGGATTCTCCCTCTCCCAGTCTTTGCACTACACGTTTGCTTGCACCTACCGTACTCGAAGTGCAGTTATTTTTACGAGAGTTGGCGATAGTGTCCGAACTTTAATAACATATAATGATGGGTATAATTAAGCAAAATCACAAGAATACTAAGCGTATTATATTGCGTTAAAATAAACCCTTGTCTTTCAAAATAATAAGCTCAGCATAACAGGATTTTGTCTCGCGGTTAAAGAAGTAATGTGCAAAACTGGGATTGATAAATAAGTAAAATAAATTAAAGCAAGCGTCCTAGCGCAGTGTTAGCATAATTGTTTTGCGTAACTGTACGAATTCTGATGGCAATGACTGGTGAAAACATGTGAAAGGAGTTTGCCCTTAAAAGCTTGTCGTCAGAGATGAGGTCAATACAGAAGACTTACTGCGAGGTCTGTCATTTTATCATTTGGTAGCTTTATCTGTTTTCGACATGCAAAGGATTTCACGTTTTCTTGTTTGTTCGCCTATGCTGGTTCATTCACACCGGTTTCATTCATCTGGATATAACCAGAAAAGAATATTTGGCTTTCAAATGTCAATTTGGTCATTCACAAAGCAATGTCTCAAATGGAACGACAGGGTATGACAAATAAATGTATTTGGTATTGTTAGTTATCCTCTAATAATTAAGTTTCACCATACAGATTGTCAGGGCTTAATAAATAATTAAAATTTTTGAAGGTGCAATATGTAAATAAATAAATGATGAAGTGCAGCATTTCGTGAGAAATTTCTTGTGACATTTGGTTGGGAAAAATTAAATTGCAATTATTCAAATGTGGAAAATTCCCCCTTAAATAGATGACATTATCGTAGATGGACTTAAACTTACTGATACTAGCCTTAAAAATATATAGACAGCTGCACAAGGGTCTATACAGAAAGAGATTAAAAAAAAAAAATTTCGCCTAGAGGAAGGAGTCAACCAAGAATATTCTGTATTTCTCAAATTCTTCAAATTCCGTCTAGGAATGTCGCTTTTTCAAACTTAACTGGGACCACAACATCGGCTGAGTCAACAGAAATGTTGGACTGGAAATGAATTAAGCAATACAAATGGTCCAGAGGTCAAAAATGAAGTAGTAGAAAATATTTGGGACTACACCCATTTAGGAGGAACTGTTTCATCTCAAAACAAAACAGGAGAATTGAAAACAATTTTAGTTTAGAGTGGAAGATTTCCTGGAGCCTTAAGTTTGTCTAGCTAAATAAATCATGATGGAAGAACTCGACTCGTGTGTACGGTTGTTAAACATGATCTTTAACAGCAAGAAAAATAAAGACAACACAACTTTACAAAAGAAAATGGACAGAAAAATTTAAGATTTAACTCTGAAGGACAGAATCCTCAACCCCGGACGAATGAATTTATAGGTGAAGGAAGAGCACGCCGATATGAAGGTTGCCTTTGGTCTAGAGATGCTAGAGACAGACAAAAATGGAAGAACCAATCAACAGAGTGTTCCCGTAGTACATGGTTAATACATGGGAGGGACCGAAGTGCTGAGGCATTCACTGAAAGAGATTTTTATACAGGTTTAAGATACTAGATGCTATTGTTATACAAATATATTAAACAGCTCTCCAAATAAGTAAATTAGAGCTATCCCTGCCACCTGCAGTAGGTCTGTGCCCTAACATGATGTTTGGTCGATTGTTATTCTAGGCCTTATACGATTATTTATTTTCTACATGTTCTGTAGTCCTAGAGCATTTTTTATTTATTTACCGGTTTAATAGATGACTAGTATAGCACATAGGATGTACAATTTAATGCTTTTTTTGTAAATTTTCTACATGCTTCCTAAACATTCTGTGTCAATCGTTATAGATTTTCTTTTCGAACTAGTTTTTTTGACTGAATAACTTCGGATTTTCCCCTGAAGAATGCTTGGGGCTCTGAGGCTAATTTGAAGTGCAAAGCTCTTGGAAGTTTTCGGAAGAAGGGGTAGTTTTAACGACGAAGAAGTAAGTGGTGTGACAATAATGTATTTCTCAGCCTTTGCATTGGGAGAACTGAACTGTAACCTAAAAAAAGTGAACTAACACAGTCAACAAGTATACCTAAATTTGTGTTGGGTCGCCAGTTGCGTGGTCAAACCGCCATGGGTGGCAGAGGTCGTTAAGACGCGAACTTGTGAGCAGGTCTGGGGTTCGAATCCCGCCTGGACCACCCTCCCTGACAGGTTTTCCCAGATTTTCCTCAGTTCTCGAAAATGGCAAATGCTTAGGCCTGGAGCGATTTCTTCCTTAAAAGTAAATCCTTTCCCAATATATCATTTCATCTCTTGTATCATCAGTGTCCATCGCTTGTGATGCCTCAGTAGTAAAAACACCATTCATTCATTTGTGGGTCAAGCTCGAAATATCGTTTATAACGTTGCGGAATGCTTAAAAAAAAAAATATATATATATGGATTCTCTTTAAAGGGTTATTGAATCACTAGGTGGTCACATAAGTTCCAAACGAATCATGAACGAAGAGAAAATAATTTATTACCTAGCTTGTTTGGGCAACGCAAGGCAAATTTGCAAAATGATAGAAAAACTTTTATATAGATAATTTTGAAAGATCTACAGTGGACATTTGGTGCATGCATTTTATACAGAATACCCAAAGTGGTGCCTACATTAGAAAAACTAAACGCTGCTCTTAAGGAAAGAAATGTAGTAGGTTGCAACAGCAATTATTTATCTAAGGATATTATTCGTAATAAGAAAACTGGAGTTTAAGCGGGAAAAAAAGTTCGTATAAAGGGGAAAATACTCTTTGAGAAATCAGATAATCTAGCCGGTGGAATACTATCTCAGAATCATTCAATTTCAGAGCACAGAGCAAAAACATTACACATTTAAATGATCTATTTGTATTCGACCCATTCAGTCACAACTTGTCGGTCCTGGTGGTGTAGTGGTAACCATACTTGCCTTCTAAACCCAAGGTCGCGGGTTCAAACCCGCCAGGATCGATGGATTTTTAGGGGCGTAAAAATCTTCAGTATGGCTTTCTTCGGAAGGGAAGTAAAGCCGTGGGTTCCGTGTCGTACATTTACGGCACGATAAAGAATCTCAAGCCTGAAAGAAGAGACTTCTGAGCAAAATTTGTCGGCTGTTTCACGCCCTGAATTGAATGGGACGTTGATGACCTGAGATGTTAAAGAACGTCCTTATAATAAACAAATCAAAAAAATAAGTCACAACTTGCTGGTAATATCCAGAAAAATTGAGTGTTTTGGCACCTATTGGTAATTCCTTGAGTGATTATTGACTGAGGTGAAACTTTATAAAATCTGAACTTATAACTTATCTGAATTAGAAGAAGATTCCTCTATATGGAGATAAACTATTATCAGTGCATTATGAAGCTCACTCATAATGTATTAAACTCAGAGATATTTCATATATATATATATAACGCTCTTTAACATCTCAGGTCATCAGCGCCCCATTCAAATCAGGGCGTGAAACGGCCGACAAATTTTGCTCAGAGGCCTCTTCTTTCAGGCTTGAGGTTCTTTATCGTGCCGTAAATGCACGACACGGGACCCACGGCTTTACTTCCCTTCCGAAGGAAGCCATACTTACGATTTTTACGCCCGAAAAAATCCATCGATCTTGCCCGGGTTTGAGCTCACGATCTTGGGTTTAGGAGGCAAGGATGGTTACCACTACACCACCAGGACCGATTTTTCATATATATGAAACAACAATGAACATATTTTCTCTATGCTGTCCCTTATTGTATTATTTGGACATGATTCGTCCAGGTTCTGGGAGAAAGCCAAGGTTTACAAGCAAAATATCTCCCCATTGACCAAAAATACGCTTGCTTCCGTCGTGTTCTGAACGAGGCATATATTGTGTTCAAAATCGGTGTATTACCCTTTTTGTTATTTGTAGTTGTTAATCAGCCATTATTCAAAATTAGGTTTATGTATATGCCATATTATTAAATATTAAACGTTATTTTATTAATATTCTTATCATCCATAAGAATTGCATCAAAGAAGATAATACTAAATGAAATTTACTAATATATCCTCTTTGATACAGAGTGCGCATAACAGAACTTTAATGTAGCACAACATTTATGATTTTGTAGTCTCTAAGATAACTGTCTCAAATTTTCTCGCTTGTCAGCAAAGGTGCTACATTCTAATAAGTGTTTAATTAAAGTTAAATGTAGATGCTGGCTATAGCTAGATCGGTGTTAACTTCTTTTATGGCGCCTTCTGCAATTCCTAGGCGACAAATATTATCGCAATGCTTGCAATCTCTCTAAAAGAAAAACATCATAAATTTTTAGATTGCATCAGCTAAATTTATCTATATTTGCAATTTTCGATATCAGTTTTCTCACCCGCAAAGTGTGTACTCAGCTAACGATATGCTTGAGCACGTGTGCTGCGAAATGATTGCTGGAATTGGTACTATTTTTGGTCTGCTGTCTTCATTTGCTTTTTGACTGCTGGTACTGAAGTGCACAAACTCTGGTTACTCTAAAATTTTAAATACGATCTAAGAAACAAAAAGAAACTTTTGTGAAAATATCACATAAAATAAAAAGTAGCCATAAAATGTCTAGTGACTATTATCATCATTAATGAAATGAAGTTACTTGAATTGATAACATACTGGCATTCAAAACAAAATAAAGAAAATAAAGCCAATAAATTCAAAATGATTTGCCAAACAAATACGAGTTCCCCGAGGCAGAAGACCAGGTAGTAGCAGTAGGGGACCTGGATTAAGAATAAGTTTACAGATAATTTGCACTAGTGCCTATAGAAGGTGCGACTAGGTGTGGGAAAGTATCATCTAGTGTTGGGACTATAGTTAATGGACCCACTTGATCCGGGGCCATTTATTATTTATCGATCGAATGTATACATATATACATATTTACTAATTAACTACAGTACTTCTCTCATCCTCTCTTATTTGTTGATATACGTATAACTGAAATAATCGTGCGTTCCTTTTGCTATTTAAAGAGCTAAAGTGAATGGATCGAGGAGAAGGTTTTTGACTGCTTGAAAAGAAATAAATGAATAACAAGATTCATAATAGATATTTTGGTGAGGTGAACATGCCATTTAATTTTCATAAATTTTTTCACTTCGATATATTGAAATTCTTTGTGCTTTTTAAAATGCGTAAATCGCAGGAAAAATCCACTACGATCCAAAAACAGGCAAAAAAAGTTTTAACCCTTAAAATAGGCACCAGAAGCCAAAATAGACTAAAAATAGATAAAAATTGACTAGTAGCCCCAAATGTATGGAAACATGTTCATTTCCATCTGACTCTTAAATATATCCACCCAGATAGAAAAGGAGTTTGACTAACTTCCTGACTCTGCTTACAACTAATGGTTTATACAAAATAAAATATTTTATTTTTCCTAATTAATAAAACTAATAAAGAAGCAAGTGTGAAACGCACTCTTATAAATTTCCGGCTTCACCATTTTAGGGGGATGATAAAATATGGCATTTTTTCAACGTAATCTCCCTTTACTTCAATGCATTTCTTACATCCCCCTAAAATTGATAGTCCGAAGCTTAGCAAAGTTCTAGTAAACAGCGCCCTTCAATCCATTATCATTTGTCCCTAGAGCACGAAGGTCAGATTTCATTTTTAAAAACCGGTAGATAATTGTCGCTGGGGACAACGTCTAGGCTGTATGGTGGATGATCCAGCTCCTGGATGCCACATGTGCGCACAGCAGTCGTATGGACTGGTGCGTTGTCGTGCAGCAAACTTTACTCGACTAATCATCCACTCCCGCTTTTCTTGATGACTGCAATTGATTCAACTCGGCATAGTAATTTCTATTCACCGTTTCGTTAATTTTTTTAAGTCCATCATTAGAATTTCTCTGCAGTCCGCCACGCTCTTTGTGAACTGTGTGAATCCGGCCTTTCTAGGTGTCTTCTGCACTACATTCATTCTACCGCTACTGGTGGCCGAGGTAGTTTAGGCGCGGACTCGTGAGCGGGAAGCCTGGGGCTCGAATCCCACCAGGACCGTCCTCCCTGACTTGAGATTTTTTCCAGGTTTTCCTCAGTTCTCATAAATGGCAAATGCCAGGAAGATATCCAAAATTTAGGCCTGGAACGTTTCCTTCCTTAAAAAAAAATCCTTTCTCAATCTATCATTTCATTTCATGTATCATCAGTGTTCACCGCCTGTGGTGCCTCAGTAGTAAAAAGTACTTAAACACTATTAAAAAGCACATCGATTCCTTTTATTAAAAAGTCATAGCGGTGGAGAATGGCAGCTTCGTTCCAAGTGGCGCCAAATTCCATAACTGCACTCTCTTACTATGGCAAAGGTTTAAATGCTAATGTGACAACAATGACATTCCACGACATATGCATTTAAACTGCTGAAAGAATTCGTGTTTGTGCGTCACAATTTTTTTAAAAAGTCCCAATTTCGCAGCAATTTCTTTATATCCCCGCGTCTGTCGTTCAAAACTTTTTCCTCGAAAAGAGAGATTTTCTTGCGTCAACACATCCACCGGTCTACCCTCACATAGGAAATTTTGTAGGTTCTCGCCGCCCACATGAAATAATATTTTGCCATCCTTTCATAGTTGAATATAAAGAGCAACCTCTCCCATACATGCCGTAAGGGCATTTTTTAATATTACTGTGTGAATGTCCTTTAGATAAAAACTTAATAAGCTGTATTTGTGCAACACTAGTTTCTCCAAGCAAATTAATGGCGTGATCGGAAAGAAAATGCAGTGTCTGAAATGTCTTATCACATACCATGAACATTACAATAATGAATCAATACTTCTATGTCATTTTGAAAACTCTGGACAGCACCTCATGAGAGGAAAATGAGAATATGTTCTGAAGCAAAAGATTTGAGTCCCAAAATGCCATTTGTTATTAAATAGTAGTAGACTAAGATATTTTGCTTTGTATTCGAGAAAGAGGAAGAGATACTTATGAGAAATAAAAGTCTGTCATACAGGAGCTACTGAACTGGCAAGTCTAATTTCTGAAGGTTATTACAGAGCACTAGAGCAGAGAAGTTACATATTGATTTTAAAGAAATTGAGAGGGACCAGCGACTCGCGTATACTATCAGGAAATAATTATAAATTGGTACAGCTAGAACACTTGTTAAATTTCAATTTTCAGGTATTCCCTCACTCCTAATGCTCCGATTTCCAGAAACTATTTTTATTTCATTTAAATGTTATATACAGTTGTGAAAAAGCAAATATTAGTGCCGCTAGAGCAATTATTAAATTTTCGATTTCGGTAAACGCTCCTTCCTAATAGTTTTGAGTTTGCAGATTTTCAGGAACTTATTTTATTTCAATGGTGCATACAGACTTTTGTTAAGAAAAATTCTATATATTCTTTTTTCTAAATGAAACGCTGTATATATAGGCCTCCTGTAACGTTCCATTTTACTGTTGGTGGAACTGAACATGTCTCAACTTGCACCCTACTTACAAGTAGGAACCAAAAATGAGATTTGGAAGACATTTCTCAAAAATCTTTTCAAGACTACAACCTCAAAAGGTACATTTCTTTGGAAATAGCTGAAATCAGGGCATACTATATGCAACAGAATGAGATTTAAAATACATTGGAAAGACTAAAAGAAACTTGGAAACTGGAAAGAATATTTTAGAAATGTTCAGCTGAAACAATTGGAAAATTTGGCTGAAGCAAATAACTTTCAGGAACACAACCATGAAATTAAGCTACAAGTAATTTTGTTTAGAGAAATTCACTTCAATAACACTACCCAAGGGGAATTTTTTTCATTTTAAAAATTGAAATAATTAATGAAGTTAGACATTCCACTTTAGGATGAATTCAATAAATCCAAAACTTACCAAGCAGCCAGTCAGTAGCTGCAGATAGAAACAACAGTTGTGAAGAAATGTCTTAATTAAAAACTCTTAAGTGAAGTTAGTGTCAAAATATGGAAGCATTCAACTTGAGATATATGTTGTTTAGGGTTAGTAGGAAGTGAATATGTAGCCAAAAACTCTGATAGAAAACAACCTGAAAACCTATTTTTATTCAGCACAAAAAAAATATTTATATTCTGTTTATTTTATGCTTATGAAAACAAAAAAAGTATTTTTCTTTTCAGACCAGTGTTACAGATTTAAAATTCTATACTGTAAGCCACCTAAACATTTTAAATTGCATGAGTGACAGTTTATAAATGAATTAAAATAATACTTGATCAGAAAAATTGTCTAGCTTGATTTATTTTTCATTTGTGCAAATATTTATAATATTGTAAATATAATTGTATTTTGTGTATTTGTTGAATGATGCTGAATATAAATCTATAAGCAAAACATGAACAATTCACATTATGAAAAAAATACTATGAATACAAATATGTTCACAACTTTTATTTCAACTTCAATATATGCATCCCACTTTACAAACGTTCCTTTCCACGTATGTGAGCTAGTTTTACCTACCTAGTATAACAGGAGAAGAGGTGGGATATTATAAAATTAATAAACTGAATCCTCTAGTTTCTAGGATTCACTCTAAGTTAAATCCAGATAGTGTGTATATGTATGAATTGATTAGGAATTTCACTTTTGTCAACTTTAGTTTATTATAATATTTTTTTCCCTTACAAAAAGAACTTTACCCTGTTATTCTATGCAAGAGTAAAAAGTTTTACTTGCGGGATGCACATAATGAAGTTTCACACAATTTTTAACTTTAATTACAATCAATTCTTTCTCATCCCTTCTGGTCAACATTTCCGAAGGTTTACTATTCACATTGATATGCTAATGAATGTTTCATAAACAAATGTGTGATAATCTTAACCTTTACTTTTAGTGCAGTAGATTTTTAGTTTTTTAGATATACCCTAGTTCTCTTTGCATCCTGCACCTAAGTATGTTTAACTGCAGATTACATTATGTTTTTGTACTTTCAACATTTAACAGTTTTACATATTTTCACAATCATTCAAAACTTGTATTCATCAAACTCTAGCTTATTCATAAATTTTACCAATTTACCATATTGTACATGTTTTAAGTTTTAATAGTTGCAAAACTGCTTGAGCTTCTGAAGACCATCTCTTGTGATTTAAAACAATGTTTTGCTGTCAATCTGTAGTAATCCATGAGTTCAAGACATGTTGGGCAAACCTGTTTTAAATCAAAGATGCAGCCTTCTACAAAAGCTCACTATACCAATGACAGGCTGTGGAAGCCTATGCATCCACTGCTAGTTTCTGCAAATTATTACATTTAATTTTCTGCCATCTTTTGCAGCATTAAACATTCTTACCATATTTTGTAGCAGTTAAAGTTCCAATATTAGACTTTTAGCAACATTTCTTACCATAACCATAGAACCTCCAGAATAATCAATAATATATTGCATAAAATTGATATTATTGTATGATTTAGTTTAACTATACACAATGAGTTGAATTTTAGACTAGCTGATGATGAGAATTAAATGTTCTGGAAACTGGTTCTATATATAGACAAGTAATTGAAGCATTAAGAGTGTGTAGTTCTACTAAATCATACAATAATATGAATTATATGATTAGCTTCACTGTGCAAGTTCCAATTTACATTTTGATTAATATATTGCATTTTTCCAGGTCATGCATACAAAAGCTTATAACTGCAAATTTGTATCTGTGACAACAGTTTTTACCAGTTGCTGGTATAGGTGGACTCTAATTCGAATTCCAAGGGGATATAAAAAAATCAAATTATCCAACATTCTAATCAGAAAAAACTTATACATATTATTAAAGAAAATAAATACTTTTTACAGAAATAATTTTGTCTTTAGATGATTGTCAACCTATTGAAACTGCATTATTTTACTTGCTGTCTAACCACTGCTAAAAATTCTTGAAAAGTTCTATTAAACAACAATTATAATTCAGGAATAACTATTGTTTTTTGAATAAAAATATTCTACTTTTGAATTATCCAAATAAAATGTTCGAATTTTCTAATTAAATAGGAATTTTTAACATTGGTTTCAATAGACATTTCAAGAGGAATAAATATGTTCCAATTATTCAGGTTTGATTAAAAAAAAAAAAAAAAAAAAAAAAGAGCACACTTTATATTACTGCAGTATCACATTTAAATATTTAACTAAATTTTCTTAGTATATTTTAGTTTTATAACACTTTTATGCAAGATTGAATTATATTTTTGATTTCAATTGTAATCTCTCTGTTTACACAATAATATTTTGGAAATATCTATTAAAGCAACAAACTGGAATTCAGCAATAAGTGCTGCTTTTCAAATTAAATAGCAATTTATAAAATTGGTTTCAATAAACATATACATATATATTACAGAAAATAAATAAAACAAAATTACTTTTTATAGAAAGAATTAACATGCATTGAAAAATCTTAAATGTCTTTTTGTGTGTACTGTCCTTTAGTGAAAGCCAAAAATCTCACAATAACAAAATTTGTAGTAAATAAAAATGTTTAATATAACTTGATAATTATTTAGTGAAATTACAGTCTTTAGTGATGTACATTTCTTTCTCATACCTTTTTACACTTCTAATTTTGTGTAACTGGAAACCCAATGAAATTTTATTCTATTTGAAGTCTAAACATTGCTAAAAATTCTTGGAAATATCTATTAAAACAAAAAAATTGTAATTCAGGAATAAGTACTGCTTTTTGAATAAATAAAATTATGCTTTTTAATTCAAAATAAAGGTTCAACATTTTTAATTAAACAGTAATTTTTAGCATTGGTTTGAATAGAAATTTCAAGGGGAATAAGTTTGTTCCAACTATTCTTGTTTGAATTAAAGAGTTCACTATATATTACAGCAGTATCACATTTAAATATTTAACTTCATTTTTATATTACTTTTTTTTAAAGTTTTATAACACTTTTATACAAGATAGATTGTTAATTGATATCATTGTATGATTCAGTTGAACTACACACTCTTAAAGCTTCACTTACTTTTCATAAATGTATGGAACTGGTTTCGAGAACATTTTGTTCCCATCTTCAGCCATGCTAAAGTTCAACTCAATGTGTAGTTCAACTGAATCATACAATGATATCAATTAATATGATTGGCTTCACTGTGCAAGTTCCAATTTACATTTAAGATAGATTGTGTTTTTGACTTTGATAGTAATCTCTTTGTATACACCAGAATATTTTGAAAATATGTATTAAAGTAACAAATTAGAATTCAGGAATAAGTACTGCTTTTTTAACAATAAAATTATAATTTTGAATTATCCAAATAAAAGGTTCAAATTTTTGAATTAAATAAGAATTTTTAACATTAGTTTCAATATAAATTTAAAGGGGACTATGTTTGTTCAAATTATTCATGTTTTAATTAAAGAGAGTCCACTATATATTACTGTAGTAGTATATTTAAATATTTAACTTAATTTTCTTATTATATATTTTTTTATGTTTTATACAAAATTGATTGACATGTTGCTTTGGATTGTAATCTGTCATGTACACCAAAATATTTTGTATTTCACATCAGCATGCCATCATAATTATTTTTAAACAGTTATATGTACTATTTTGTGACTGTATAATTTACCTGTAATGTCTACTTTAAGATGATAAAATATTGATAAATTAAAAGGGCTTGCACATAAAAACTATTCTGTATGTAGTGGACAGAGTCAGAAACACCACTTGCAGCAAAATGCATTCCAAACAATGCAATGCACTGCAAGTGCAAGATAATTTTTATGTGAAATCTCTGTATAAATTAATCTATCATAACTTTATTAAGTTATTGAGTTTGTATATATTACTAACAGACTAACAAGAACAAGATGTTAAGGTGTGACTAAATTAAAAAAACAGATTAAAAACTATTGTGATCCTTTACATTTAAGTTAAGCATCAAATATCTCTAGCCTGAGCAATCATGCAATTTGTATATATTCAGGACACTTGGTAGAAATTTGGGTAAAAAATTGGATTTTTGGCTTTATGCATAATATGAAACTACATAGCTTAGATATTATGACCATATAATTTATGAGTTTGCAGAATTTAAATATATTTAAATGGAAACTTAAATATGGCAACCTGGCTGCCATACCCTATTTTCTGCAGTTTCAGATTTTGGGTCAAAAATTAATTTATGGTATTATATATAATATGAAACTATGTAGTTTGCACATTATACCCATACATTATTTTAATTTGGAGAGTTTAAATTGTTTAAATGGCAATTTAAATATGAACTTCACACTGTTTCAAAACACAATATTATCTTTTTTGTCCATTTGCCATAATTTGCAAGTTTAACTTCATTTGCACTTATCTTAAAAACTATGCAAGATAGTGCTATGAATTATTTTTGAGCATTTACAAAACACATTGTATATGCTTTGAAATTTGCATAAAATAATCGCATTATATGCAAATAATTTAAAAAATTAAACCTGTGGTTAAAATTACATAATTCACCAGCAATTTTAAGTAAATGTTTTCAAACTGATTTTAAAATCAGAGGATGCTAAAAATAATAGTTCATGGGAAAAGTGCACCTGAAGTAAAAATTGTCATTATTTTTTTGGTTTATTTAAATAGTTCAAAAATAAATTATTCAAATTTTAAAGACAATTTATAATTTAGAAATAAATGCTTAATAAATTGTAAAAGTTTTGTTGGATTGACAATATAATTTTTCAGAACACCCAGCTTGTATTCTGTTGAGTTTCAGCACAAAAATTGCCATTTTTCTCCCACTAAGTATCCTTAATTTTCTGCATGTATTATTTTTGTTTACAATAAACAAAATGTTTGCTATATTAGTATACACAAATAATACATTTATATCAGACATTTTTTCACAATACAATCATTGTCTCTCACACATACACAATTTGTTGATTATACACTTAAAAACCTTGAGTTGCAGAAGTAAATGTATTTTTGGTATACACTTAAGACATGGAGAACAGAACACAACAGTTGCAGAAGTCTATGTATTCTTGATATACACTTATAACACTGAGAACATAACAGTTGCAGAAATAGATGTATTCTTTATATACACTTAAGACATGGAGAACATTAACAGTTGTAGAAATAGATGTATTCTGATGTAAAACAACGTTACCTCCTTTTACACGTCCACCTAAAACAAAATAACAAAGGTTTTGTATTTCATATTTATTAAAATAGTTGAGAATGAAATACTAATTATTTTTAAGAGCAGTACCTTAAATATGTGTTTTAATTTTATTTAACAGTAAATGTTAAATTAATATGCCAAATTGAAAATTGAGTTCCAATTCAATAATCCTTATAAAAATACTTTTGAAATGAAATGTTATATCTCGTATTATTAAATTGTAAACTATAGAGGCACTTTAGAGATGAAGAAAACTCATCTTCTGAATTTTTCTCCATATAAATTTATTAAGTGCTCAAGTTGAAAAATTCCTATATTTTAGATTGAAAGTTTGAAGATTTGACTTTATTGCATTTCAAAAAAGTTACTATTTGTTAAATATATATTTTGCAAAGCACATATACATTGTTACTTTGATAAATTTTAGATTTTACTTTTAAGTTAAATCTTCAGCTAGAATAATTTGCAGTATGTACCTAATTGTATCATGTTCTATGAACAGTATGTAATCTTAGTTTAAAGCAAGGAACAAATGTAATTAAATTCGTTACATGTAAGTCGGAGAATATTTTATTGCATGGTTATTTTTAACATAAAAATTCTTGACTTATAAATTGACAACATATATTTTCAAAACTTATAACATTAAAGCAAAAAATTTTTCAAAGCCTAAATATTTAACACTATCAAGTGAATTTATACATTTCAGTGATTTTTATACATATAAAATATAATTTTATACATAATTGCATAGCTCTTTATCAAAAGTTACTTATTGCTTTTCCCAGCCATTTTTAATATTTATACAATATTTTTAATTTATTTAGAAAATATATATTTGTTCAAAGGTACACCCTTTGACCAAATAAAAAAAAATATTTTTAAATGCAAAATTGTTCCAAATCCTACTTACGACAGCACGTGATTCACAAGTATCCAGCAAAGCTGTGTAACTACTACAGCAGTTGTGTTATATGATATGCACTAAAGACGCTAACTAATGTGTTTGTTTCCATTAGCTCTGTGTCAATATTTGTAGTGATGCCCTGGTTGAGAGCGCAGGTTCGACTCCCGGTTTGAAGAAATTCAATTTTACTACTTTTGCAACATATGATAAATTAATTTCATAATATTGTTTCCCATACACAAAAAGTTTTAACTTTAATAAATTTTATATACCGTTTCTCTGGTTATAATATATATATATATATATATATATATATGACTAGAGAATCAGAAAAAGAATAAAACACAAAGTGACAGGTTTTATATCGCTATACTTCGAACTGTTTGAGTTCTTCTAAGGCAAGACAAGTGAAGGTGGTAAAAATAAACTTTGAATATCGCAGGTACAGAAACAGATAAAACAAGAACAAGGATGGGTGGGTCGGTGGGTGGATGATAAAGAAAATAAATATATTAATATGCAAGATTTAAATCCCGTGGTATATTCCTTTTGCGTAAAAATATAGCTGCCATCTCTCGATCTCGTCTGTTCTATCTAAATGCAATATGCTGCACACGCATTTGCTGCTCATGAATAAAGGACAAAAGATGGCTTATGGGCACAAATTCAAGAATCTTGGAATGTTGTAGCCTCTTGTCCATACTCCTGTGGAACTCTAATATCTATATTCTGAAGATTAAGGGCAGTTATTCATGCTGAGCGTTCATACACCCAATACTAATTTTATTCATTTCTGTGTATTTTCACTTTAGAAGATAAATGCTTCTGTTCATGTATTTATTTGTAAAAAATACGCAGTTTGTGATTAGGTGTTTGTGTGTGCCTAAGTAATGCCTTAAAATTCAAATTATACGTTAAAATATATTATTTACATATACACTTATAAATCCAATAAAAATAATAAAACGAAAACGATATGTGGTATTTGAACCCAGGAACTATTGCAGAAAAGCAATGCCTTCTAAACAGCTCGGCCACTGCTACTCTGTCCTAATGTTTTCTTTCCAGATGCTTAAGATTATCACCATTATATTTACAGGCAAAGCTCACAATGCAGTGCGCACTCGCTGCAAGCACATTATGAAGCAGTTATGAGCATCCCGGAAGTTCTATCGACACGTAGAAATATGACATTTTTATTTTTGGTCAAAGGGTGTACAATATACTTTCAAAGAACTTAAGTGAACAATAAGTATATAAATTTTAGGTTTGAGCACATTTAAATATTCTAAGTACAAATGTTTAGGTACTTTAATTTCATCATTCTAACATTAAAATGCAACATACAAATGTGACCAATTGCATTCATTTATTAATTGCCAACTTATTTAAATGTGAAATCTTATTTGCCAAATTAAATGTGAAGTAAAAATTATACCTGAAGTGTTTCCATATGCAGGACACAGCTGCAGACTCAAAACCTAATTGTTGCATTTCTTTGGACAGTTTTTGAATGGAAAATGCCAGCCCATAATACTCTTCAAAAGGAACGTTTATTGTAGTGTAGTATGTTTTAGTCGCATCATCTATGAGCCTCTGTCTATTGTTGCCAAAGGTTATCTTCAACATGCCGGAAGGAAGACTTTCTACTGATGCAGGTGGTAAAAGTTATCACCATGCCGACTGAAGTGATATTTTTCAAATTCTTGTTTCCGCTCCAGTAGGCCTCTTTAATCTTGAAGATGTATTAGGGATAGATCTAAGGCCTGTTTCGGCATTAACACAAGTCCTGAAATGTCTACCAGTATGTGATAGTCTTCTATAGATTTTCCATTTTATTTTTACCATTTTGTAAGTTAAATATTCAAATTCAGCTCTCTTCCCAGAGCATAACTGTGCTAATTACTGTAAATATCATCAGAAGACAAGCAGAATTTTTTTTCATTAAAACATTCCATTCTTCTGTACAAATATGAAGTACAACAGAATGATCCATTGCGTTCTTTGTGGAGGTTTAATTACAGCCTTCCAATTGATCATAAATGAATTAAGCAGGCCATCAAAAAAAGACTTTTTAACGCCCATTTTAACTACTGAGGCCATCACAGGCGGTGGACACTGATGATAAATGAAATGATAATCTGGGAAAGGAGTTTTTTTAAAGGAAGAAGGCGTTCCAGGTCTAAGTTTAAGGGACCTCCCCGGCATTTGCCATTTATGAGAACTGAGGAAAACCTGAAAAAAAAAACCTGCCAGGGAGGACGGTCCTGGTCGAAATGGAATCCTAGACCTTCTACTCACGAGTCTGCATCTAAAGGACCTCTGGCACCCATACCTGTTTTTTTTTTTTTTTTGACGTGATATTTTCAAAACTTAATCGAGATAAAATACAGAAATGAAGACTTGGAAACCCAAATAAAGGACAATTTTGTATTGTTATAAGGAACTTCACCAGAAAATTAACACCTGACGTTACTTGAGAGAGATTAAAGACTCAAAACTTAAGTGTTATAAATGTCAATTTATCAACATTGAGACACTGGGAAAAGAAACATTTCACACAATATCTTTACGGAGAATATATAAATATGAAGATCTTTCCAATACATGTCAGGACTCCTTAAATGTAGAGGAAATTAACTTTAATATTTAAGAATATTTTCTGGAAGATTGAACTAACATAGAATAGATAGATAGAGAGATGGATGGATGGATGGATGGATGGATGGATGGATGGATGGATGGATGGATGGATAGATGGTTTAAACAACCTCCAACACGTCAGCCCATAAGGCTTATTGGACTACCCCATTAGGAAAGGCGCATTCATAGTTCCCCAAAATCTGTTCCTTAAACAAGTTGCAATATTTTGGTTACACTGTTAGCATCAGTTTCCATATCTTCCCTGGTAACAGAAAAAGTCTCTTACCAGGAATGGACACTCAAACAGGATATGCGAGGAGATTCCCCATTCTGTTTGTACATTCTACAAGTGGGTTCGTCTTTACAGAAACCAACTTTTCGTAGATGTTTCTTGAAGTGACCATGTTATTTAACGCAATTACTTTCCTTATTCTTCTTCTATCCAGTTTAAGAAGAGATGTGGAAATAGTATTGCTAGGACCTAGGACAAGTTTCCTAGCTTGCGTTTGTTCAGGATAAGTTTGCCACTTCAGTTGACGTTTCTCCGCAATCCATGTTTTAACCGCGGTCTTGGCAGTACGTGACCGCGGGCTCAAAGCCAAGAAGAGGGTGTGTCAGCACCCTTTTATGCCCACTGATCTACTTTCTCATTGCATTAAATGCACCGGCACGCATCGCAGTTCCAGCCTGTTGCGAAATGCCAGGACAAACGGGGCATTTCGACACTCCCATCCCACCTTTGATTTCACCTGATTGGAGTAAAGTGCTTTTAGGCACTTTGACTGTCAGAGAATAAGAATTCGTTTTTGGCGATAACTTTCTCAAGTCCTCTATAAGCAAAGTTCAGGATAGCAAATACTTCTCTCTGAAAAACTACGCAGTATTTACCTACCAAGGCTCGTGCTAAAGTTGGTCCTTGGAGATGGGCGTAAACCCGATTGTACCCCTTTACAAATCCATGGATATATCGTATACGTTGGTTACGTTCTTTAATGTGCATGGTTCCTTCTCGAGGTCCGAGAGTTTCCTTAAATGAATGAATAGTGTTTAACGCCGTTTTTGCTACAGAGGCACCACAGGCGATGGACACTGGTGATACATGAAATGAAATGATATATTGGGAAAGGATTTATTTTTAAGGAAGGAAACCTTCCAGGCCTAAGTTTAGGGTAACTCCCCGGCATTTGCCATTTATGAGGACTGAGGAAAACCTGGAAAAAACCTCAGTCAGGGAGGACGGTCCTGGCGGTATTCGAACCCCAGACCTCCCACTCACGAGTCCGCGCTTTAACGACCTCGGCCAACCGTGGTAGTAAATTGTTGCCTTAAATGGAGGTAAATTACAGTATTGAGTACCATTTGGTCAAAACTCTTCCTTAGTTCTGAAATAATTAGAACTTAATTTGTTTGCATTTGTCAAATGAGGAAATTTTGGCAGTAATGTTGAATTAGGATGATCAAAACTTAACTACTGTCGTCGCCCATATTAATGAAATATGGTAGCTTACTTTGCAAGCATGTAATCACTATGGAACCACCACCAACTTCATTGCCATTTTGAAAAGTACTCAAGATATTAAAATAACTCCCAGTTGTTGTTGTTGGTTTTTTTTTTTTTTTCATATTTAACTAAGATGCTGTTTATAAATGAAAACGATAATCAAGTCAACCACAAACTGTTCAAAATATTTTTAAACTCACTTCAAACAAACTTCTAAATTTATAGACAGAAAGGTCAGATTAGAGGCTACAGCTGAAATTTGAACCACTCATCTACATGCCCTAACCATCAAGCTACTGTTCTTCCCGTACAAATGGAAGAATTTCATAGTTTTGCCCTATCCACACAAAGTAAGATTTATCCAGTGCTATAAGCATTAATTGCTACACTGTCTATATGTTTGAAAAGACTGGCCTAATATTCATCTGAATTTACTGCTCTCTAAATTTCATATTGCAGACTTCTCTAAACTAGAAACTGAGACTCAAGGAACTGAAAATGTTTTATTCAGTACTGATATAAGGATGCCATACTTGGTCCCTTATGACAGACAGCGGTAGAACACAACAGAAAATAGATAGGAAGATCCTAGATGTAACACAGAGAGACAAGAACTCCAACAGTAGACTGCAGGGATAAACTGGAAATGGGCAGGCACGTGGCGAGGCAATAGCAGGAGAGATGGGCGCAGATAGCCACCATGTGGATCCTATGTAGATACAGGACTTCAGGACGAAAGAGAAGATGGTCAGACATATTCAAGGAACGCTTTGAACTCAATGGAAGTTTTGCCTGCAATAGAAGTGAGTGGCAAGGATTCTACTAGTGTATTTTTTTTTTTCAGTAAAGTCCTAACTCATGTGGAATAGCTCACCATGTGAGTCACAAAACAAGCTTTTCCCCCTAGCAGGCAAAGCCTAGCCCTTTATGGACCCCAAGATCGCGGGTTATAACCCGGCCAGGATCGATGGCTTTTTTTCGGGGCGTAAAAATCCTAAGTATGACTTCCTTCGGAAGGGAAGTAAAGCCGTGGGTCCCGTGTCGTACATTTACGGCACGATAAAGAACCTCAAGCCTGAAAGAGAGGCCTCTGAGCAAAATTTGTCGGCCGTTTCACGCCCTGAGTTGAATGGGACGCTAATGATCTGAGATGTTAAAGAGCGTCCATAAATAAATAAATAAATAAAAAAAATCCTTTATGGACAAACGGGCTCTTTCGTTTCATTTATGTTCAACTATTAGCTACTAAATTCCACATGTCAGCAGCATAGCCAAATAATCAAGCTTTAAATTGTTGTTGATTTGGTTTATTTACGGATGCTCTTTAACGTAGCAAGTCATTAGGATCCCATTCAATTTAGGGCGTGAAACGGCCGACAAATTTTGCTCAGAGGCCTCTTCTTTCAGGCTTGAGGTTCTTTATCGTGCCGTAAATGTACGACACCGGACCCACGGTTTTACTTCCCTTCCGAAGGAAGCCATACTTAGGAGTTTTACGCCTGAAAAAATTAATCGACCTTGGCCAGGTTCGAACTCACGATCTTGGGTTTAGGAGGCAATATGATTACTACTACACCACCAGGACCGACATCAAACTTAAAAGTTAGTGTTATAAGCCGTATATCATGTTGGGAACAGACCTGAATCGCCTTGAAGTCTAAAGCTTTGGTTTGGTTGCTGAGGTAACTCGATATCAAAACTGAAATAAATATTTTTGGCTTTTATTCAAATGGACATAGCTACAGTGTTTAAAAAGAAATCTGTATAAAAGGTTTTAAGATTAGCTTTATACAAAATGTTAAAAAAAGGGGACAGGAATATGCTGATGCAGTATTTTAAATAATGCAGCTGAAGGAATCAAGTTATGTATCAAATGTGAAGATAGCAAAAGCATATTTGAGTTTGAGGCTAGGATATAAACTGATCTCATTATTAAAATTTGTTTTTAGATATCTTAGATAGAATTATAAAAAATAATAAGATATTGTCTAATTAATGGCAAGAAGGATATCCCGGGATTACTTTTCGCTGTTGATCACATAGCGTGACAGGATTACAAAATGCCATTAACGAAATTGCTAGCTTTTGCGTAGGATGGGATCCAAGGATAAATAGTAAAAACTCGGAGGTAATAGTATTTAAAACTTATTTAAAAGAAGGAGAGACGAGATTGTTTATAAATCGGGATCTAATACAGGTAGTGAAAGAATTTGATTTGGACGAATAATGGAAGATAAGAGATACAGTCTTAATATGCTCAAGCTAATGGTAAACTAGCTATGTAAACTGTCAGAGTAAGTATAGAGAAAGTTCCACATTGCCAATGAAAGAGCTAAAAAACTAAAAGGAAGTGGTTGAATCAAAGATGCTATATGTAGCAGACATTTGGGGAGTGTCGAAGTAATGGACATAGACTGATGTGATAAATATAATGCTTTATAGGAATCTTCTGGGATTACCAAAAAGTTGGTCAAGAATTTGGCAGAACTAGGAAGATCAGGAAAGAAGGAAGGGTATAATAGTGGAGAGAATGTTGGCACGGACGTTTGGAATTAAATAAATACTAATGAATGTTATAAGTACAAAAGAGAGTATTGGGAAGTGAATTGGTTTGCGGAGGTGGGGAATCAATTAGGAGAAATTGGAGTAGGTGAAAGTTTCTGGAAAGTGAGGCAGAGAGTAGAAGAAATTTGGGATAAGGACAAAAGTTCTTTAGACTTATATAAAATAGGGAAAAGAAATTAGGGACGGGAGGAAAACACACACACACACACTATATATATATATATATATATATATATATATAATGTAACAAATTAACACTAATAATAAAAGTAGATAAAGATAAAATATATATGTATGTATATATAGAAATAATAACAATAATTAGAAAAACAGAAAAGGATAAAACACTAAGAAAAAGTCGAGAGTTGTAATCTTATATCGAACTGTTTCTTGCCATAGTAGAACTCAAGCAATTCGAAACATTTTTATTACAACTATTGTCATTTTCTTTGTGTTTTATTGTTTTCTAATTGTTAATTTAGTTACATTGTTAATACTGTTACATAATTTATATTTATGATAAATTTAGAAGATACGTACAACGGCATTATTTCTAAGATTAAGGAAAGCTTTTCAAAAATAATGTTGTGTAAGAAAGTGGATAATTCTTTCAATTGTCTAATATAATGTGAAATGGTAAAAAGGTGGAAGGTGGTATCTAGGTTTTATTTTTAATAGTGTTTAATGCGCTTTTTTACAACTGAGGCATCTTAGGCAGTGGACACTTGATGATACACGAGATGAAATAAAACAAAGCTTTTCTTTTTAAAGGAAGGAAGCGTACCAGACTTAAATTTAGGATACTTCCCAGGTACTTGCCATTTGAGGACTGAGAAAAAGCTGGAAAAAGCCTCAGCTAGGGAGGAGAGTGCTGGTGTGGCCCGAATCCCATAAACCCCCCCCCCCACCTCATGAGTACCGCGCCTTAATGACATCGGCCATCGGTGACAATTTTATCAGAGGTGAAAATGCGACAAGAAGATATAAGTGACAATTAAAATGTTAACATATGAAAAACTATGTTGCAAAAGTTAAGGATATTTTAATTTTAATTAACAGCGGCACAAATAACATGAAATGAACACATGATATATCTTCTATTTACTCAAATAACAAATGAACGATTACGCAAATGCAAATATCAGTTTCAGGCATTTATTAGAGACAAACTTGTGTTCCAGATGCCCTTCGAGACATTTGGTTAATGGTGCATCACGTTGGCACGAACTCAATTATCATCGAAAACTAGCAACAAATATTGTACACTCAATTATTCACGATTTAGTTCAGATTTGGTCTTCCGATCTGAGTCGCCGTGTGCGACTTCCAGGACCGAGAAATTTATCCACGAAGTAGCACCATTCTGTCAAATGTTCAAATGTATGAAACTAGGGTAATTTTTAGCAAAAGTAAAGGATAAATAAATGAGAAATTTAAGGAAGGAGCATGATGGCACACACAGTTGTGAAAGCAGTTATTTATTTTAGGGGTTCATTACCATACACATAATCTGGTAGTTAAATATAGGAGAAGCTTAGTTTTGGTTGTGCTAAATAATTAGATATTTTGTTTGTTATTTTTTTTTTGATTCGTTTTGTTTTTTTGAATACGGGTTAGAAATAAGGGAATTGTGAGGCAATCAAGATTGAAAAAAAGATTTAAGTATTTAGAGTTAAAAAGAAATGGTATTTGGTGATTTATGAGTAAATTTAATTGTAATGTTTGCTGAAATAAAATTCATATTCTTGGGACAATATTGGTTTTCAAAATAATAATATAGTCCCAAAAGATGCGGAAGATCCACTGAATAGAAACAAACGTGCAGTGGAAAGTTCCAAACATTTCATGAAGACAAACATAGTCAAGAAAAAGTAGAAAATATGCTGAAAATAAAAATGAATAAAAGAGTCTATATATAGATGAAAGATTATTTAAGAAAAATTGAAAATTGCCTCAATTTAGATGAGAATATGACAGTTGTCAGATAAAGAGGATAAATTGATAACATTTGTAAGAGCCATTAATTTTTATATATTCTAGAAGACCAAAATTATGGTAGTATTGGAAAATATGGTTGGAGTAAAATTTTAAAAGCAAAATAAATAAGAAAATTTATTTGGTTCAATTAAAAAGAACTGAAGAAACCAAACAAAAAATAAATATTTATTGTGAAACCTGACTAATGAGAAATCATGAAGAAATATGGTTGGTTGAAACAAGTAAAAGGAAATTGATTGAAGAATAGAAATTCCAATTTTAAATCACAGTTGAATTATATATGAGATGACGTGCTCCCGAATGAGATAGAAGATCCTCCGGGAGGACTCTGGGTCGTAGATCTAAAGATACCCTGAAAAAAATCCTAAAATACCTGGAATAAAAAAGCAGCCACGAGAGAACTCTGTGAAATATACGAATTTCTCAAAGTGTAGTATACCCCTCACTCCTAATGGCCCGGTTTTTCTGATTATCAGATTATTTTGTTTTATTAAACGGTATATAAAATTTTTCGTTTAAAAATATTGGTAGTGATACAGCAATTTTTAAATTTTGGGTTTCAGATGCACTCGTCCCTTCCTAATAGTGTTATTTTACTTATTTTCATGAACTATTATTATTTTTTTATTTCAATGACATATACAGAGTTTCGATAAAAAAAAAAGCATCTGTTAGTGATTTTTAAATTTTCACTTTAACCCCTACTCCTCCAATTTTATTTAACTTGTATATACATATTTTTGTTACGAAAAAACTTTTGGTGCCGTTTTTAAATTTTGGGTTTCAGGTAAATTCCCATCCCCTATAGTCTGATTTCACTGATTTTCAGAAAAAAAAATTATTTCAATGGCATATACAGAATTTTGTTGAGGAAAAACAAAAATTGTGGCCGCTAGAGAGATTTTTAAATTTTTACTTTAACGCTAACCGTTTTTCGTTTTTCAGATGTACCTCCTACTCTTAATGGTTAGATTTCCCAGATTATGGGAAACAATTTTCTTATTTAAATGATATATACCGTTTCGTTGCGAAACAAAATATGGGTGTGGCTAGAGCAATTTTTACATTTTGGGTTTCATGCAAACTCCCATTTTTAATAGTCTTGATTTCGCTCAATTTCGATAAGTTTTTTTTTTTTTTTAAATTTAATTTCAATGACATATACGGAGTTTTTTCAGTGAGAAAAAAATTACGGCCACTAGAGCGATTTTAAAATGTTTATTTTAGGTTAATCACCACCGCTAATGGTACAATTATGCTGATAAAAACATTTGTTAGTTGATTACATGAAGATTTCGCTGAGAACAAACAAAATTAATGACACACACATATATACACAAGAACTAGAAATTGATAAAACACTTAAATATTCACAGAATTTTAGCTTCTCTCTTCACAACTGTGTTCCTCTCAACACAGCACACCCTTTCTGCCATTGAAGAACATTTAAGTTGTTAAAGAGAGATGATAAAAAATTTTGTGAATAAAATGTGAATATTTAAGTGTTTTATCTATTTATAGCTCTTGTAATTGTAGTATTATGTTCAAGGAGTTATTTTATTTTTAATTTTTATTATATATATATTTTATGGTCATTTTTGGTGCCTAGTAAGTAGAGATCAACAGAGATTTTAAGAATTTTCAAATATCTTTAAATGAGTACAACCGAATAACTACATTATTTTAGAATTTGCTAAAAGAAGTCCATGGCCGTTTCACCTGCATGTAATACTTAGTCGATGGGTTGACCATCTGTCACTACCCTCTGTAAGAAAAGATTTCCAATTATTAAGCTATCAAACTGACGGACACCCAGGCATAGAGTCTGAGGTCAGGAAAACTTTTGAAATCTTATTCATAGAGGTGGTATTTTTATTTTTGATAAATTATATGGTTATCAATTGTAAGGGCTATGATGTGAAATGCATTTTGAATGCACTGCAATCCAAACAAAAAGTTGCAAATTAATCGCTGTTTGTTCATATCGTGTACCTAATAGGTAATGTCTTTTTAAATAATATGGAGCACCTATTAAATTGTCACTTTATAATTACAAACTCATGATTAATGGAAATTTAAACCCTCATTTTGCCGTTACATTTAATCAATTAAGTCTCTATAAGTTTGTGCTTCATATCAATAGGTATATTTTGTCAAGCAGTCTTGTAATATTTTTACTTATATATTGTGTGACTTCAGTGATGTTAAAGTGGGTTTACCAGATGTTTCTAATCATAATGGTTCTGCAATTTCCTTGTTTAATAATATGGATTCTGTATTAAATACCATTAGTAGTAAGTTTTAGAAAATTCAAGGTGTGTATAATTGAGTTAATTAAATATGTATTGGTAAACATATTAGAATACATATAAATATAATCACATGATTGGTGAGGATTTTAAAAGAATTCTTTGTATTTATCAAAGTTATCGATACTTATTGCTTCTTGATTTGTTACAAAAGAAAATATAAAGATATATTGCCATGGTATTATAAACTTGAGAGAGTATGAAAGATAAAATTATTATTTGTTGTACTTGTAATACTTGCAGTAACAGGGAGGCTATAAAAATGACCAAACATATGACTAATATGAATTTTATTGAAAAACTAATAATAAAAGCCATGCTGGATGGAAACAAATCAATAAATTTAGTAGGAAAAAGAAAAAAAATCACAAAACAATGTGTCAAGGATAGTGATTTTCTAGTGAAACTCATCAAAGTTGATACATCATTTTAATGGACAGGTATAACTTGTAAATTAGATGCGTAGGATTAAAGCATCTAAGCAAGGAATTTTTGTATCTAATTTTATTATAAAATTATTTATTCATGAAATTGTTCTTGCATTAGCGTATAATAGAAATTTAAATGAAGGTATTTTCCCTGATGCACTCAAGATTGCAAGAGTAGTATATCAATTTATAAAAAGGGTGATACCACACTACCATATAATTGTACCAGTATTAGGTAAAACATCAGAAATAATGAAATATCAGACAAGTAAATTTTTGATAATATATTATTTGTATTTGTTTGGTTTTTGACATGGTAAATGTATTATTGATGCCATCTTGAGTGTGAATGATAAGATTACACAAGATTTTGAAGTTTTTAATGCCAGTTTTAACTACTGAAACATTATAGGCATTGGCCACTGGACACGAGATGAAATGATAAACCAAAGGAAAGGATTTATTTTTTTAAAGGAAGGGAGCATTTCAGGCCTAAGTTTAGGGTACCTCCCCCGCATTTGCCATTTATGAGGAGTCCATAAAACCTGGAAAATAACCTCAACCAAGTAGGAAGGTCCTGGTAGGAATCGAACCCCAGACATCTGCCCACGAATCTATGCCTTAACCACCTCTGCTACTCATGGCAGTTTGCTCTAATTACTGCATTTGACCTGAGTAAGGCACTTGACTATATTGAACATGATATAGTGTTCACTAAACTTTCTTATGATATTTGGGGTACTCCTTTAATAGTGATTAAGTCCTATTTAATTGAATGTAAACAATATGTTGAAACAATTAGGGTAAATCTGATTATAAAAGCTATGATGGATCTGCCTCATTGGTCAGTATTGTTCTTTTGTTGTATATCATGATTAATGGCTTACCGAAACAGATTACAAACTGTTGTACTACATTGTTTGCTGCTATTAATTTTTGAGTATAAATTATAAGTTTAGTTCTGATGATGGAATGTTTTATGGAACAGGCCAGTTTACAGCCAATGGTTTTTTATTTAGTGAGGATGAAACTCAAAATCTTGTCTGCAAATTAAATTATGTTTAGATGTGTCTATGACATTTACATGAATATACGTACTTATAAACCTGATATAAGGTAGAAAGATAACATGATATAATATGGAAAATAAAGAAACATATACAAGATCTACAGATATATAACCGAGTTTTATACAAATATAGACAGTCTTAAGTAAAAGTGCTCCTCACCAATACAGTTTCTACCGTGAATAGTAGTTTATTAATTTAGAGTTATAGATTAAGTGGAAGTAGTGGAAATAGTAGCTGGTTTCCAACAATTAGAAAGTAACAACAATTAGAAAGTGAGTTGAACCTTAGCATGGCTGAAGATGGGAACAAAATGTTCTCGAAACCGGTTCCATACATTTATAAAAAGTAAGTGAAGCTTTAAGAGTGTGTAGTTCAACTAATCATACAATGATATCCATTAATTAGAAAGTAGTTGAAGGGAATGTAATTATGTTATTTTTATTATTTTATTAAATTTATAATTGTAACCTAGGTATAAGTACCATCTGGAAAATAATAATGTAAGAATGTAATTTGGTAATTTGGAAATAAAGTGTAAGAGTTTGCAATACACTTCTTGGTATAGGAAACAGGGTACCAAGATTGAATATTTCATATGATTTTTATTATTATTATTATTATTATTATTATTATTATTATTATTATTATTATTATTATTATTATTATTATTATTATTATTATTATTATTAGGTATTGTTATAGATGAAAAATTTACATATAAATAATGCATGTAATACATTGTCTAGAGCTTTGTATTTGCTTTAAACGTTTGTGTTGTACCCCTGAAAACTATAACTACTTTCACTGTGAAGAATTCAATACACTTTTTTTTTGACATAGCTCAAGAAATAAGCTATATCCACTAAAAATGAATTTATGTCCTTTTAAATTAAGCCCACTTGTAGTTTTTAATTTACAGAATTTATTGTTGAAGCAGTCTGCATTATGAAATTAAATAATAGTATGTGTATGAATGTGTATGAAATTAAGTAATACCTGTATGAAACCAATTCAAGAATTTTTAAATTTGCTGCTCCATATATATGTAAGCCTTTGACTTATATTTATAATTGTCTTAATGCTAGTTGCTTTCCTCATGCCTTTCAATTTGTTAAACTAATTCCAATTTTCAAGAAAGGCAAAATAAAAAAAGAAAAAAAAAACATGATAATTATAAACCAATCTGCAATTCCTAAAGCTGCCAAGGTCTTTGAAATACTTTTTTGTACAAGCAGTTAATTATTTTGAAACTAATTCATTTAAAAAAGGAATTTGGTTTAGAAATACTCATACCATAAATGCAGTTATGGCCTTTTTTAAGAAATGTTATGAAAATATTAATTAAGGTAACTTCGTCTAAGGCTTCTCAGCATATATTTTGTGGTTTTCAGAATAAAAGGCTTGCTTTTTTTAAGTTCTTATTTCACCAATAGATACCAGGTAGCAAAGGAAGTTTATCTAAATTTTACTTATATGCTGATGGTTTAGCTATTTTATATCAAAAGTTGAAAATGTAGTAAAAAGTAAGTTTAATATATATTAATTAATGACAAAATATATAAAATATAAACAATGGTAAAACCATTAACATTTAATTTAAAATTGACACTAGCGCTGGAGCTTATATGAAATTCTTAGGTATTTATATTGATTCAGATTCATTGATTGTCAACGCATTAACTATATTTCCAAAAATCTCCATTAACCTTTTATGTTAAGAATTTTAAACTACAGCATTACAAGTTGCATATTAATGAAGGTTTATTTTGCTCATATTTATTTGCACATTATAGTATTTTCTTATGGGGTAACCACCCTTTAGCAATTAGGATTTTTATTTTACAAAAAAAATGTTATATTTGTGGGGTTAATTCCAAATATAATTCTAAGCCACTTTTTATTGACTTAGGTATTTTGTTTTGCCATCAATGTATGTGCTTAATTGTTTATTATATGCCAAGGGTAATACAGTGTTAAATATGTATAATTGCTCAACATGCACCAGTTTAAATCTTTACACTAATAAATGCAACTATTCTAAAATCCGGAATAGTGTTTTGTTTTATCTGCCAAACTTAGAGAATTAACTTATTTAATTTTTAAAAGTATTATACAGACTTTTGTGGCCAATTCATTATACACTGTATATTATTTTAATGTAATATGATAGTTTCTTTATATTGTCTTTTTCCTTTGATCTTGCTATAGTTTCTGGCACTAAAGAGCAATTACCAACTATACAATGGATCGATTTTATGGGATAATGGTAGTGGTATAAATGTTTTGTTTCTACAAAAGAAGCTATTCGAGCTTCATCTTAAAGAGCATTTTAGACCTCTCTTTGTAAAATTGCAAATTCTTACTGTAACAAATTTGTTGTTTATTTGTTTATTTTATGTAAAAAAATCATGAAATAGTTATGGTAAAAGAAATTAAACTCACTCATAATATCAAAAGAAACTCATGTTTGTATTTTATCTCAGAGAGTCTTTAATTAATGTTCACGTTATGAATTTTAAACTTTATAGTATTTTGAATGATAATGTATTTAAACACAAACTTTATAATTGATTAGTTGATAGTCCTTTGTATCAAGATAGATTAATTTTTTATTTTAAAACTGATTTTAATGTAAGTTTTATTTGACTTTAACTATTGCAATTTTGCATTGCTTAATGGCAAATACCGATATTGACATTAAAGGACATCAATTCCATTCAACATTAAGAAAACTGCTCATTATTAAAGAATGTCGAAATAGTACTGGTAACAATGATATCACCATGATGCAATCCCTCCTTCCTTCTTATACTTCGCTGATCAGCTGTATGAACGTTCCTCAAATTCAGAAGTGGTTATATTTGCAACAGAATTTCTCAAAAACTGGTAAGAAAGACAGTCAGTCTTTTGCCCTGCGTCTAATAAGGAATATTTTTGAACACAAATATTACTTTTTATTTGAAGACTTCCGTCTCTTAGGATGAAGATCCAAGTGGCTAGTTCCAAACAAATTGCCTCTATCAAAATCGGCCATTTTTCAGCAGAAGAACTGTAAAATATGGAAATACTTTTGGCAGCAATGGAAATTCATAGACTGCTATTATCATCCTGTGAAAAATAATTAAAACATTTCATGATGGGTCCAGAGGTACTGAAATAATAGATATTATAGATATTTCAAGTGAGCAATTGTGTATGAAAAAATTATCTGCAAAACCTGTGCCAGACTGACACCCAATTAAAAGCGAAAATCAAATGCAAATCTCTTGAGCAAAGTTTCATAGAAAACAAACCAATTTTATCTATCGATTTGCGATCTATGATAAAAAATGGGTAAACTACAACACATCAGAAACAAAACAATGGATGTATCCCGATTCTTGTGGCAAAGAAGTAAAAATGCATGAAGTCGGCCGGAAAAATCGTAGTTATCAATTGTCTGAGAGAATCTTCCTAGAACATCTTATTACTGGAGCATAGTATACTAATATTTTAGATCAATTAAGGCAGAAAAACGTTTATCAAAGAAGTGATCTTACATGAAGACAACGTTCGTTCTTACACGTATCTATGCAATGGCGAAAATCAACGAAATAGGCCACGATTTGCTGCCACAATTATGGAACATCCCATCCCTTCCGAAAGCTGAGAAAAATCCTTGGAAGAAAGTAATGTTCATTTAAGAACTTGAAGCAGCAGGTAAATTCATTGAGAATTTAAACATTGAACATTTTGCTGTAGATTCGAGGGAGATTATATTGAGAAACATGAACAGTTTCATTCCGAGAATGTATCAAATGATCCTTGTAGATGTGTAAGGTTGGGAGTACCCAGTATTTCGGGAGAGTGAAGTCCAGCTTAAGCCATTGTCACTTGCACAACCTGCAACAAACAATTACTTCTACATTAATGTGCAGTTAATTTCTAAATTGTTACAAACTTTAGTGGTTTTTGCAAATGCATTTTAATGGTCAAATATTGACACAAGTTGACTGTCTTAAAAATAAACGTGGTGTTTATGAACTTTTTTTTTTTAATTTTGCTGTTCTTCGAATTGAACATAACAGTGCTGTCAATAGCAAATGGAAGTACGTTTGTGGAATCTTCCTGATAAATCACCACTGGTAGTGCCTGCAACAAGAACAAAAATATTACTAACTTAATTAAAACATTAAAACCTGGAAGAAAGAGCATTAGGCAAAAGATATTAAAACACTGTAAAAATATATTTAAAAAAGTAAACGCCATAAAAGCGTTAAGACGCTGTAAACATATATGCTATTATTAAACGCTGTAAAAAGGGGGCATTAAATATATAAAATATATTAAAATTATTTAAAATATTCTATAAACAAAGAAATACATTTTTATTGCTTTGACACCTGCAACAAACAAACAGAACGTGATTATTAATCTTTGCAACCTGCGACTATTTATAAATCCAGATTACATGAAAGAAGAATTGCAAATTAATTGCACAATACGTCAAATTGAGACATTGGTAACTTCCAAAATGGCTCCTTTATAAATATGCCACAGTACTACCAAATAAATATACATTAAAATTTAAAAACTAATACTAGCGAATAAATAAACATTAAACGTTAAAAAAATTGTATTAAAGGTGCTGCCAACACTTAAAATTTCATCCGTAAACAAATTATGCTGTTTCAAGATGCTAATAATATACATATAGTAGAACTTGGTAGTCTTTATATAGATGCGTCGTTAAAAATTAATATTTTAAATTCTGCCAACATCATAGCTTTAATTGCAATAACTATTATATTAAACTATTTTGTAGGTACACAGTCAAAAAATTCAATTTTTCTCTAAGCCTGTAAAGGCAGAGCTTGGATACTGAAATAAAGTGGAGGATGCGGCCAGAACACGCACCAAAGAGTGTGGTTCGAATCCAGGCCGCTAATTTCTCCATCCTAATTCAGCTTTCCAAACATTCAAGTTTCACAAACACAATAGTAATATTACTTCGCCTATAATTCTGTATTGTTCATTTCTTTGTTTTAAGGGTAGGAAAAGGATGTCGATAGGGCTGGTATTATTGTGCTCTATGGTCTTAAGATGAAAACTCTAAATATCCCCCCAAAGTCAAATATCGAAATTTTTGGAGACCTGTAATCTCCTCGAAACCAAAAATATTGTCTAAATTAATAAGTCAAAGCAATCTTTGGACAATTTCAGGCCATGCCTGTGTGTCCTATTAAGTCATAACTCTAAATATCCCCCCAAGGTCAAATATCGAAATTTTTGGAGACCTGTAATCTCCTCGAAACCAAAAATATTGTCTAAATTAATAAGTCAAAGCAATCTTTGGACAATTTCAGGCCATGCCTGTGTGTTCTATTAAGTCATAACTCTAAATATCCACCCAAGGTCAAATATCGACGTATTCTGTAGACAATCTCAGGCCAAACCTGTGTTGTCTTCAGACCAAAACTCTAAATTTTCCCCCCAAGTCAAATATGGAAGTATTCTTGAGATCTGGACTATATTTGAGACTATACCACCCCCTCCCCCCAAAATTACAAATCAAGAAACTTTTTGTGTGTCAATTGCGCAGTGTTCAAATTGCACTGCCATTAAAAGCGACTAGGGTATCCTCACTTCACACATGCCCCCTACCTGAAGCGCATTCAAATACACACGCAAGTCAAGTAGCAGGGCCTCACTACTAAACTACCCTGAAAGAGAAAACACTCACATTCACGCCGATACCCTAGCGACTGGAAACCCCACCCCGAAGTGAGATCGTGATGACATGAACCTTGCCAGCATTCCCATTGGGGCATCGAGCCAAGAACCCCCCATCCCGTGCTGCAGAGAGTCACGAGACAGACTACACTTAAACCTACCAAACCTGAAAGAGAAAACGACCTGACTGGGAGGGCGGAGGACACACTACAGGGTCCTTGGCGACATCCCGCAGGAGCAGCTGGTTAGCAAAAAGTCCTAGAGCGGGGGCCCCTTTCCACCGGCTACAAGCAATCACAGGTGGGGTCAACCTGGACGCTCGTAGTCATAGGGTGGTCGTGCAATGGTTTTCCCGCTCATATACCTGAGGAATAAGACGACATTTTGTCTCTACCCCAGTCCTAAAGTACAGGTATGTCATCACGATACAACACCTAGGGGTTTTACTTACTGTTCAATCCAGCGGAGGAAGTTCGCACGCTGATGCCGTCATTTACTAGACTAAGTTTGACCTTCGGCCTCCCTCGTCTTGAGTATAACCTAACCTAACTTTGAATTAAGTAAAACCTGATCTAATTCTTCTGAGCTTATTCTGTTATCTGAAATAGAATTAAGAATACGTAACCCAATTCTTTTGAATGAAGAAAAATCTAATCCAGTTCAGAATTAGAAAAAGAAAAATAAAACCTAATCTAATTCTGAATTAAGAAAAACTTGATACAATTCTGAATTAAGAAAAAATTTATTTATTTTAGAAAAAAACCTAACCTAATTTTGAATTAAGGAAAGCGTAATATAATTCTGAATTAAGAAAAAGCTAATCTAAATCTTCCGAATTAAGAAAGAGTTAACCTAATTCTCTTGGTATTGCTACTGCATTATCAAAACTAACGAAAATGATCTAACCTAACTTCTAGGCTAGACTATATCAGAAAGTAAAATGCAAGTGGTCTAATTCTTTCTTTGCTGATAGTATATTAACCTCTAAAAAATATCAACAAAAGCAAATATATCTATATAATTGGTTTACGAATAATAAAAATCTGCCATATTGAAATATTCTTACAATAAATGTCTAGTTTTGGGGCATAATCTGCGCTAATATCTGAAAATTATCTAGCTGTTTCGACAGAATACGAGGGAAGCCGAAGGGTGAGGTATACAGATGGCGTTCTTGGGGGTGGGAGGAGTTAAAATTTAAAACATTTAAGTGTATTTAATATTTAAAAAGCAAATAATATCTCAAATTTACTGATATATCTAATGAGACAGTTTTAATGAACAAAAATCAGATTTTAGCATTAATTTATTCACAAAAAGGATCACAAAAATTAAATAATTTAATCTTTAAAGTGATTGAGTGTGAATAAATGTACATATATTATATATTAACGATTAAAAATTATGAATTTTTAATTATTGTGTCGCAAAATAGGGTCATGCATAAACGTCATCTGTTACCTCTTAAAACAACTCTACAGGCCCACTAAAGGTCCAAGATTAAAGTGAAAATTTCATGAAAAAAATAAATAAAAAAAACTACAAGGCAACTAGGATATATTAAGCTTTGGTTTACTTAATTCTAGCCCTTTGTGAATTAAATCGCATAAAACTATGCAAAGTTGTGCAGAATCTGCGTTCCCTAAAGGTAATGTGAATTGGTTTCCAAGTAGTCGGTCAAGGACAGTGAACTCTCGCACAACAGCTGAGCGCTTGACAGCAGGTTGCGTCTCCCTCACTTCCTAGTTAGATGGGGTGTAAAATGTACCCGCCTCGACTTTAGAAAAATTATACTATATTTTAAAGCCTGTTGGACCTTTATTAGACTGGTTAGTAAAATATACACTTTGGAATTCAGTTCTGTTAATTCCCACTGAATAACGACTAATATTTGTTTGGGAATCTTGAATAATATAAGACATATATCTTTAAGAACTTTCTATTAAAAAAAATTAACCCCTTTCTTTTTTAAATAATCTATACTTCAGTTTTCCATTATTCTTTGAATGAGAGAAATCTCTCCATAACGTAAAACTATCAAAAATAAGGAAAATAAACGGCAGAACTGAATTCTTATCAGAGATGGGTTACATTTACAATTACATGTGTTAATACTACGATTCAAATCTACAACTACAACATTTTCAAAGATAACACATTTTATTGATGTTTTCAGTTTCATACTTATGAAAATTACTTTTGTAAAATCAGTACTTAATATGTAATTATATCATTGTGCAATTCAAATGTCTTAAATGCCATTAAAGTTAATTTCAAATACTCAAATATTAATTTAACTTATTAAAAATGTAACGAAACTTAATTTATTAAAATGAATTTTACTTGAATGTTTTTACAAGAAAATTCTCAAATTTAATTTAGTAAATTTAAACATATAACACACTACAGAAACTTAAAACCCATCTCTGACAGTAAAAAGTCACTTCATTAACTTTCCGCGAAGTTTCCCATGATGTCCCGCGTCTTCCATGTCCTCGTTGTACCACACCACACTAAAGCGTACTGAGGTCAGCAAAGCCTGCTGTGAATTTATGTTAGGGCTGATTACGTCATAAACCCTCCATTTTAAAAAGTGACATCTAACATTTGATTTAAAGTATTAAAAGTATTAAAGAGATCCGACAGTCCTGTTTAAAGCTGATATAATTTTGGAATATATATATTTACTTTAATTATAATTTCTGCTTTTTATTCCTTGAATTATGGCTCAATTTGCACTTACATTTCATGACATCACTGTGATTCTAAGAGTTTCGTTCCTATGACACGTGGAGCGATGCATTTGTTGAAAATCTGTGACTAAATGAAAATATAATGTTTTAGAAAGGCTTTGGTAGAGAAAATAAGTCGATTTACATTGCATATTTAAGAAGATGATGTTCATATGTTTCAATAAAACAGAAACATGTTACTATTTAAAAACAATACAATGTACAAATCAAATAAAAACAATCTAGAGGTACATTGATTTTCATTGACTTTAAAATGTAATTTAAATGTTACTGTTGTAAAAACATGTAAAGCTAACGTTTTCTAAAGATTATTACAGAGTGCTTTTACGTGCAAATATAATTTTCAAACACATATTAGATTAATGTTTCACATTTGCTATCTTGACGACCATGGTTTTGTTAAACATAAAACATATGTAACGTTATAAATATAGTTTATATGCTAAATTCATTGGTGTTTTTATTTTAAAATTAATTAAAATAAAAATTAGACGCAAGAGCGCTTTTTAAATTTCGGTTTTCATGTATACCCCTACTTCTATTGGTCCAATTTCCATAATTTTCGGAAACTATTTTTCTTGTTTTATGTAAATAGTATTTATTTTGTTGTGAAGAAACAAATATTCGTGCAGTTAGAGCGATTTTTAAATTTTGAGCTTCAGGTAAACCTACACTCCTAATGGCCGATTTCCCAGATTTTCAGAAACTATTTTTATTGTTTTATTTCAATAGCATAAATCTAGTTTCTTTTAAAAAGAACAAAAACTGTGGCCGCTAGAGCGATTTTTTAATTTCGTTTTAACACCCACGTGTTTTCCAGGTAAATCTCCATTCCCGAAAATATGACGATTTTTATAAAATGTTTTTCTTGTTTTGTTTAAATGTATGTCTGAAGTTTCTTTGCGAAAATTAATGCCACTAGAGCGATTTTTAAAATTTAGGTTTCAGGTAAACCCACTCCAAATTGCCCGATTTCCTTGATTTTCAGAAACTATTTTTCTTGTTTTATTTAAATGTTATATATTTTTTTCGCAAAAAACCGCACACACACATACATTTTTTTGCGAAAAAATATTATTAATGTCACTAGAGCGATTTTTAAATTTTGGGTTTCAGGTAACCCCTCACTCTTAATTGTCCGATGTCCTTAAATGTTATATATTCTTTTTTCGCAAAGTACACACCCACACACATATGTATATGAATGAATAGTGTTGAACGCCCGTTTTTGCTACAGAGGCACCACAGGCGATGGACACTGATGATACATGAGATGAAATGATATATTGGGAAAGGATTTTATGGAAGGAGTCGTTCCAGGCCTAAGTTTAGGGTACCTCCCCGGCATTTGCCATTTATGAGGACTGAGGAAAACCTGGAAAAAACCTCAGTCAGGAAGGACGGTCCTGGCGGTATTCGAACCCAGACCTCCCGCTCACGAGTCCGAGACTTAACGACCTCGGCCACCCGTGGCGGTACATATGTATATAAATAATTATTAATGTCACTAGGGCGATTTTTAAATTTTGGGTTTCAGTGATCCCCCACTTAATTGTCAGATTTCCCTGATTTTCAAAAATTATTTTTCTTATTTTATTTAAATCTTATATACATCGTTTCATTGCGAAAAAATAAACATTAATGCCACTAAGGCGATTTTTAACTTTTGGGCTTCAGGTAACCCCTCTTCTCCTATTAGTCCGATTTCAATTATTTTCAGAAACTATTTTTCTTACTTTATTTCAATAGCATATTCCGAGTTTTCATTAAAAAAATTAAAATTGCGGCTGCTAGCGCAATTTTTAAATTTCTCTTTAACCCCCATAATTTTTCAGGTAAACTCCCACTGCTAATAATCTGATTTCCCTGAGTTTCAGAAACTATATTATTTTATTTGATTGCGTGATATATGCCCAATTTAGTTGTGAAATAAAAAACAATTATTGGTGCTTCAAGGACTATTTTAAATTTTTGATTTAGGTTAACCCCCCCCCCTATTGGTCCGATTTTCATTATTTTCAAAACTATATTTTTATTTTATTTAAATCGTATATATGGAGTTTCGATCCGAAAAAAATATTAATGCTGCTAGGACTATTTTCAAATTTTAGGTTTCAGGAGAACCCTACCCCTTAAAAGATCGATTTCACTGATTTTCGGAAACTATTTTTCTCATTTTATTTCAATACCGTAACCGAGTTTCCTTTAACATTTAAAATTGCGGGTGCTAGAGCAATTTTGAAATTTTGGTTTAGCCCCACTCGTTTTTCAGACACACACACACACACACACACACACACACACACACACAAGTTGTCCCAGAATTCAACCACAAAAAATTGCAAGGATTGTGAAGGGCTCCTAGGATATCCATCCGAGCTGATTCATCAATATAACGTAAGTGTGAGGATTAGATTTTCACTCAGAATGCTCAGGTATTGCCCAAGTAGTCGGGAATAGTAGTGTTAATGCACAGTATACGGGAAGTTGAAATTTATTGGCTTTGCTACTTTGGTAAAACTGTTCGTTCTGCGAGGGTATGTACGCCGATGATAACAGTGCTACGAAGTTAATTGCACACACTTAAAGTACCTAGCATATCGCAGCTGAAACTTGACGTTACAAACCGACCCTGTTCTGCTGCCGAAATCCCGAAAGGTAGCGGAGAAAGCCGAATTTCGCCCTAAAGGCAGGTGAGTTAGAAAGTGTTAGTGCCTAGTTCTATTATTATTGTTATTATTTGTTAAACCTAAACTAACCTAACCTAACATCTATGAAAAAAGAGTAAAATTTATTCAATAAAAAAGATCACAAGTGAGGGAAAAAAAGTTACACTAAGGGGTACGAACACACGACTTTCGCACACTCTAACCAACTGAGCTAACAGGTCTATACGCCCATCAAGAAAATTATCCGCCTAAAGTAATCCCTACTACTGAAAGCGTTACCAGTCGACTTTCTTCGCTACCGTTCGGGACGATGGTGGCATAAAGTAAAGTCATCCGAATGGTTAATGCACCATTTTCTGGTTTGTGTACCAAATGCTTTACAGTTGCTCCGAAACATGGCTAACGAATTTTCATTTTCCGAGCTTGCTGGTATACGTTTGATTTATGGGGAAGTAAGAGAACATGTATAGCTGTACAGGGATAGATTTCCAGACAGACCTTCATCCTATCGCTCGGGGCCTTCCAAAATGTCCATTGGCGTTTACGGGAAAGTGGGTCTTTAATGGTGCACAGACCCGATGCAATCCGAAGGCATCGCACTTCAGCTTTTGAAGAAGAGGTACATAACAATTTTGGGCAGAACCTTCCACCAGCATCCGCAATTGCCAGGGCCATGAAAACAAACAAGTCCAGAGTGTATAGGGTCCTGCACAAAGAATGACTATTTCCCTGTAATCTGTTTAAGGTGCAGGCATTGGGGCCAGCGGACTTCGGTCGCAGACCACAGTTCTGCAGATGAGCCTTGCAGCGACAGAATGAACAGCCTAACTTCTTTTCTTCGGGTCTCTTCACCGACGAGGACATGTTCGCAAGAGGTGAGCTACTTCTGAACAGCCGAATGCAGTAATAGAGATTCAAACCTCTTCCTCAATCACAATAACTCCGATGACCTGAGATGTTAAAGAGCGTCTTTAAATAAAAACGAATCAATCACAATATCTAATGCCGATATTAGTAAGCTTTTAACCATGGCGCTGTTCAAGAACAGCGAGTAAGTGAAACGATGTGGTTTTCCCAACTTCCTGTGAAGGTTTAATCAGTGGCGTGCTGATCATAAACAGATTTTATGCTATTGCATGAAATTTAGAAGCCACAGACCATAAGTTCCCTATCTCAAAATACATCTAGAATCCCTCCACAATCCTTTTATTTTGTGTGGTTGAATTCTGGGACACCAGTATATATATAATGGCCCGATTGCCCTAATGTTCGGAAACTACTTTTATCAATTTATTTTAAAGATCTAGCGAGTTGAGAAAAAACAAACATTGCGGACTTTAGAGCGATTTTTCCATTTAAAAAAAATCGCTTTAGGTTAACCCTTACCCGCAATGATCTAATTTTGCTGGTACGTACTCGACAAATCGTTTGTTAATTGGTGGTTATATCCCTAGTTTCGTTGAGGAAAAACAAAAATTGCGACCGCTAGAGCGTTAGCACACAGGCACACACACACATGTGTATATACCTATGTGAAAAAATATATATACCTATGTGAAATATATATATATATATATATATATATATATTTCTTTTTCGCTGCCTAATAGGTAGGATCGATATAAATTTGAAAAAAAAAATATGAAAAAAAATCGTTCCATGGTACAACCGCAATAGGTTACATTCCTTCGAAATTTGCTAAAAAAAAAAAAAAAAAGTAAATAAATAGATGTTTTCGGGCACAACTGCAATAACTTCATTTCTTTGGAATCGCTAATAAAGGTGAAAGTAGAACTAAAAATAAAGTATTGACTCACTTTTTATTTTTTATTTCATGTCGGTATTTAACAATAATAGTAATAATATTAGCAATGATAATAATCACAATGCTACCAATAATAACCACAAAAATAACGATTATTATAATGGGACGATTTAACACGAATCGAATGAGGTTAATATTTTAACTTCAAAACCAATAAGAGAGAACAGAAAATTTAATAAATCATCTGGATGATGTTGCCATGGAAATACTGAAATTACGGGGTGAATTCGTCATCCCGTGCCTAATGCATTTATTCAAAGTATCTATAAATGATTCAAGTGTTCCAAGTGAAAGTCGCTCCTGGTGGTATGGTGGTTACCATACTTGCCTCCTACACCCAAGAACGCGGGTTCGAACCCGGCCAGGACCGATGGATTTTTTCGGGCGTAAAAATACTAAGTATGGCTTCCTTCGGAAGGGAAGTAAAGCCGTGGGTCCCGTGTCGTACATTTACGGCACGAAAAACAACCTTAAGTCTGAAATAGAGGCTTCTGAACAAAATTTGTCGGCCGTTTCACGCCCTGAGTTGAATGGGACGCTGATGACCTGAGATGTTAAAGAGCGTCAATAAATAAAACAACAAAAAAAAAAAACTGAAATTTAACTATAAAGGTGGCACTAAAGCAAACACGAGTAAATTATAGACCGGTTAGCCTTAATCTGTTATATGTAAAGTGGTTGCATGCTGTTCTGAAGGGGGGCGGGGGGAAGCTCTAAAATCATCAACAGGGTTCAGGAAAATATTTTTTATGCCAAAGTTCACTTTACTGCATTAGTTCAGGATCTAGCTGAAGTGATAGACAACAGAGAATGGAGAGTTATGAAAACTGGCTTTATATTGATTATTGTATTTAAATTTCTTAATGAAATATCTCCAAATGTAAATCCTTAATATAAAACCAGCTAAAAAGCCATCCCACACAATGCAACATTTATGCAATGGTTACAGATTTCTCAAATACAAATTTGCGATAGCTAATTCTTCGTGATTACGAAGAAAATTCAAATATCTGTTAGCGTTTCTGTAAAGCAGAAATACCAGCACACATATTAAGTTTTTGTGGATGCTGCGTGTGGTACCCCTCCATCCATTGTGGATTTACGTCTGACCAGTACCCGCAGTTGTGTCTCCTGACAAATACATTCAGCAGGATGTGTCTTCATCTGAGAATACAATATTGGATTGTTGTTCATGCGCTTCATCATTAATTCACAAAACTGCATTCTTCTATCAGAACTGTCCTCAGAAAGTTCCTGAATTATTGACTTTTATACGGACGTTACTTAGCACTATTAAGGATTATTATCAGGAACTTGGATTATATTTGATTCTAACTACAAACTTGCAGTAGAAACTTTATTATGCACACCGCGGAGAACATCTAATGAAGTGTTCTCATCAGCTGACCAGATCTTGGTAGGTCCTTTACGCTTCCAGTTTGAGTAAATTTCTTTACGATCATTTTCATTTTTATATGTGATCAGATAGAATTATTTAACATGCTACATATCAGCTTAATCCCTTAAATAAAATATGTCAGTGTCAATAATTATGATTCCATTGATATAAACAAAAACAGTATTTTTGTTATTACTGACAAGAGACAGTAAATAAATTGAGCACTTTATTATTCTTTATGCGTTTTGGTTTTCTTGATTTAGCAATAATAAATTACATAGTGTGAAATAAGATAGTTGAAGTTACTTCGTTTTAATGGATGTAGAAAAAAGTCGGTGATATCATTTTTGAGTTCTATCCCCACACACCTAATGTCATGTCCTGAACCATATGCTTCAAAATCTATTTAGGTGTGCGGCACTTTTAACTAACTTGCATATCTCAAATGTTTAGTATTTTAAAACATAAGCATCATGATCATTGGTGGCTGAGGTCTTTAAGGCGCGGACTCGTGGCCGGGAGGTCTGGGGTACGAATCCCGCCAGGACCGTCCTCTATGACTGGGGTTTTTTCCAGGTTTTCCTCAGTCCTCATAATTGGCAAATGCTGGGGAGGTACCTAAACTTAGACCTGAAACGCTTTCTTCCTTAAAAAATATCCTTTCCCAATATATCATTTCATCTCGCATATCATCAGTGTCACCGCCTGTGGTGCCTCAGTAGTAAAAACAGGATTTAAAACTATTCAAAAAAAAAAAAAAAAAAGACACTGATGATATATAACATGAAATGATTTATTGGGAAAGGATTTTTTTAAGGAAGGAAACGTTCCAGGCCTAAGTTTAGGGTACTACCCGGCATTTGTCATTTATGAGGACTGAGGAAAAGTCCTCAGTTAGGGAGGACGGTCCTGGTACGAATCGAACCCCAGACCTCCCGCTCACTAATCCGCGCCTTAACGACATCTGCCACCCCTGGCAGGCTCTCAAATGAAATCTAAATCATATATAGATAACTGAATAATAAAATTTTAATTTAAATTATTTATTTCGATAATACCATAGTAATATTCTGTATTACTTTCGGCAATTAAAATGAAAATGCGCAGTTATAATAATTTTATAAGTTATAAAATGACTTAACTTCATCTTATCTTTTAACTTTATGTTTAAACCTATTACAGCTGACTTTAGAAGTACTTTCAACTTTTCATTAAACAGTTTTCATTTAGGCATCCTTCGTTAGTTATGTGTTTATTTCTTGCATCACAGTAATGTAAATGCGACCTATAATTAAATTTAGACAATTACTTCGATTACATTCTTGACAAATCATCATATCATTCATTGTAGTACAGCCCGGGTGGCCGAGGTCTTTAAGGCGCGAACTCGTGAGCAGGAGGTCTGGGGTTCGATTCCTACCAAGACTGTCCTTCTGACTGAGGACTTTTCCTTAGTCCTCGTAAATGACAAATGCCGGGTAGTACCCTAAACTTAGGCCAGGAACATTTACTTCCTTAAAAAATTCCTTTCCCAATATATCATTTTATCTCATATATCATCAGTGTCCACCGCCTGTGGTGCCTCAGTAGTAAAAACGGGCGTTAAACACCATTAAAAAATTCCTTGTAGTGAAATCAGCCACTAACTGGATCATCTTGTATTAGTCTGAGAGTAAACAGTGGTGTTAATGCAGTTGAAGTATTCTGCACTTTTAATGAGATGTTAATTGGAATGTATTTGCCAAAGGACAAACTACATTAGTTATGTCGTTCTCAAAGATAGGTCACACCTCTAAAATATCTGAACATCAGTTTTACACAGTGCAGCAATTTCCTTATTCTAGCATGTGATATTTGTGTAATCTTTCCCCGGTTATTTTGTTAAATATTCCTAAAAGTAGATTGGTCTTGTAACAACAAAACAACACTGTCTCTCCCTCTTCAATTAACATTGTCATAACTTGGAATCCACAATCTTAGATAATATTGATAGCTTTGAAATCGAAAATTGTATTTAGCCCAGTAGTTTTTAACGCCCGTGTTTACTACACAGGCAGTGGACACTGTTGATATATGAGATGAAATGATAAACTGGGAAAGGGCATTTTTATTTTAGGAAGGAAACGTCCCAGGCTAAAATTTATGGTGCCTCCCAGGCATTTGCCATTTATGAGGACTGAGGAAAACCTGGAAAAAATCCCAGTCAGGGAAGACGGCCCTAGTGGGATTCAACCCCAAACCTTCCGCTCACGATTCCGCGCCTTAACCACCTCGGCCAACTATCGTGGTATATATTTAGGCGAGAAGAAGGGTAAGAATATTGCTGAAAATTCAAATTTATTCAAGGAATAATAAATATGTTTTAAATAAAATTAAAATAATCAGTACTTTCTTTGTTGAAAGTTACATGTTAAAATAAGGGTTTCAAAGAATATACAACTGCTTACATTCTGTATTGATTTGCTATTACAACTTCATCTATTTCAAATTAACTTGTCTATCTCGGCGTTTTATTGACTTCGTTTATTTACGGGCGCTGTTTAACACCTTCAGCATCCAGTTCATTGAGGGGGTTAAGGCCGACAAATTTTGCTCAGAGGCCTCTTCTTTCAGGCTTGAGGTTCTTTTACATGCCGTAAATGTACGACACGTGACCCACGGCTTTACTTCCCTTCCGAAGGAAGCCACACTTAGGATTTTTACGCCCGAAAAAATCCATCGGTCCTGGTCGGCATTGAATCCATTGGGTTTAGGAGGCAAGTATGGTAACCACTACACCACCAGCACCGACCTGGCGTGAGGTATGTATATATTACCAACATATTATGCTTAAATGCTCATTTAATTCATTTCATTAGGCAATGCTTTGTGATCAATTGTGCGATAGATCTCTCATTGAACTTTGACACAGGTAATGTAACAAGTATCTGTGGCACGCAATAATTGTATATTACTCGCGATGCCTGGAAAAAGGCAAGTTAGCAGTTTGTTGTTTTCTGCGTTGTAAATATTACCAGTTAGCTCAAGAGCGCCGCATATTCTTGTACTTTTGAGATCTCTTTCAGCGTGGCGTAAAAAACAAATAAACAATACAAAGAGGCAAGAGAGAAAAAGAAAAGAAGGGATACCTCTTTGACATAAATTTACGAAATCTATTTTATCTGATTGATAACGTGTAATGTGCGTCATTTTATCATATTGCTAAGGAACGACTAAATGGAGCGGAACTGTACACTGGAATCACAAAAAGAGCATGGACCTGTTAGTGACCAGAGGGCACATTATCGGAAACGAAAACCCAATTTCGCAGTAGCTTTGCTGTCAATGACAACCTCACAGTACTCAGCGAAACCTATTCACAACAACTTTAATCACTGAAAGGGCCCGTTGCATAAAGATTTAACTTAGGGCATAAAATTAATCATCAGCTACGCTTAATTTGGAAATTTTGGTTGAATAAACACTAAGATTATTTCGTGTTAACCTAAAATTAAATCAAGCTCGTAAAATTTCTCAAGTTAAAGCACTATCCCACCACCTCCTTTGGTCCAGCGGTTAGCGTTGCCGACTGCTGGCTGGGAGATCCGTGTTCAATTTCCGGTACATACTTAGGAATTTTTCTCTAAGTTAGTAAGGTCTGGAACGGGGTCCACCCAGCCACGTGAGGACAATTGGGAAGGTACCTGATGCAGAGGTGGCGACCTCCGATCTAGTAAGCCGCGATATAGCGGGATGCGGTGTGCTGATCATTTGCGCCCCTGCAATACTGCACTCTACGAATGATATCACGTGATGGAGGTAGAGGACGCAGCGGTCGTCGCGATACCCGGAAAGGAAATGGCAAACCAGGCTTAGAAAGCACTAACTAGAGTTTGCCAAATAAACTTTTCTCAATAGTGCACAAGGACAGCTTCATGTAAAAATGAAATGGTTAGTTACGTTTATTTTAATTTCATGTAGATAAAGCTTCTTCAATGTTTTTCTTTTCATTTCCGCGTAACAATAATATACAGAGTATCGTTCAATTATAGGTTATGTCAGGTTAACCTTACAAGCGACATATTGCACAGGTTTCTTAATTATGACATCTCATTCGAAGATGAATTTCACCGTGTTCCTCGTATAGTCCTTTCCTAGAACTGAATGACAAAAAATTCAAAATGCGATTTCGTTTAGCAAAAGATATGAAATGAAACAGATGTTACGTCCCCGATTATAATAACAAACTAAGCTAAATCATGCTTTGAATTCGGTGTTCATGACATTATTAACTTTAAGGTTCTATGCAACAGAGAGCTTCCAAATTGTTATTGTAGGCATATTCAAAGTGGAGAAAGGAAAGGTCAGTAGAACCATTCATAAAGTCACTACTGCAATAGAGGTTTGAGACCTCAGTTCATTAAAATGCCAACCGAAGAGAGTGATGTAAAGAAATTGATGCTAGGCTTCTGTAACATTCGCAACTTTCCTGGAGTTTTAGCAGCTATAGAGTGCACCCATTATATCGCCTGGGGATAATAACGCAGAAGTCTTCAGAATAGAATTATTATTCTCAATAACAATTCTCCCACCCCTGTATGCTCTTTATCTTTATTTGAGATGTAATTTTTTTCAGCTATTCCCTAATATTTTATCTCCAGGTATACTAAAATACGCTCGCATTCGCTTTGACTTTTAAGGGTTTGAAGACACATTGAGAGAGGGAGAGCGAGAGGCGAGAGAGAGAGAAACATGTCTAGGATGTGGAAAAGCTGAGTAATTAACGATTTTCTTAGAGTGAACAGTTGAACTCCCTCTAAATACGAATTTCCCTGTTATTTTGCGATGTTGCCAAAGGTTTGACTGTTATTGCAAACTCGAGGTTACTAATCTGAGATTTTTATGCAACATAAATAATGGGTAATCTCTAGTTACTGTTTAAATTACATTTAAAAGTTATCTCCAGTTAGTAACCTTTATACAAATGGCCCTAAGGCCAGTTATATGGGACATATCTTGTATTCTGTTCTCCAGGAACCGAAGACATCCTTCACGTATTCTACAAAAGGGTGTGAGGTATTTTTAAACAGCCTATGCACGATGACGATCACCTATGATTATCGACTCGTGTGTTATTTAATACCAGTAAGTTCCTGGTAACTTTGGGTCAAAAGGCTAGGGCTTAACATAATCTTAAATTGACAACATTGCAGTAGTTTACAGTTCGGTGCTGTCAAGATTATGCCGCATACATTATGGACGTTCAATAAATTAACTTTGGTAAAGAGAATATATCCTTACGTTCTTTCGAGCGTTATATGTATTAACATGCACAACTTCCCTACATTGGACATATCGGTGCAATCATCGATTGATTGATTTATTTATGGACGCTCTTCAATATCTCAGGTCATCAGCGTCCCATTCAACTCAGGGCGTGAAACGGCCGACAAATTTTGCTCAGAGGCCTCTCTTTCAGGCTTGAGGTTCTTTTTCGTGCCGTAAATGTACGACACGGGACCCACGGCTTTACTTCCCTTCCGAAGGAAGCCATACTTAGGATTTTTACGCCCGAAAAAATCCATTGGTCCTGGCCGGGTTCGAACCCGCGTTCTTGGGTATAGGAGGTAAGTATGGTAACCACTACACCACCAGGACTGACGCAAACATTGAATTGGAGTATAAAATATTCACACGATTTGAATAAAAATTCATATTATTAGAAATATGTTCAATTCGTTTAGCAGTAGTTTGATAAGACAACTGAAGTATTTTGTTAGAAAATATAAGTGCAGATCTATCTTTGTAACCACCCAACAGAAATTCATCGTTGCACTGAATGCATGGTGGGCATTTTGAGCAACTGCTGCAACTTTAAAAGTCTAAGATTATTAGTACTCATCAGTTTCCGTTTGTGTGAATTCAGTTTTGTTATGTTAACACAGTTTTTTTCTTTGCTAGGAGTGTATATAAACTTTTTGGCATCCTGTGCATTTTATTCGACAAAAAACCAAAGGCCAAAGAAAATATGAGTGCCAAAAAGTTTGTTTAATGTGCAAAGTAGTGTTCTAGAAAAGATTGAAAATATTTTCACTTATGGTTTTTCTTTTTTAATAATAAGCCTATGTAATATGACAGCTTTCGGAATAATTGCGAATGCAAAATTAAAACAATACTAAATAATGGAGAATCTCGAGAAGAATGATAATAATAATAATGAAGCAGATGCATTTGCTAATCCTGTATGGAGAAAAACACTTGCTCTGAAAAGTGTTTAACGTTTTGGTTAACAATCATAGAGGAAGAACTCAGACATTGTGTAATTATTAAATCCTTAGATTTATCCTAAAATTAATAAAACCCGATGCTCTTGTTGCATCATGTTATCATGTTCAGTGACCCACAGAACATAAATCTCTGTCTGCATATCTCTCAAAGGGAAGGGGGAATTCTACAGCTGTGCCCATCACTTCGACCTTTTGTAGATATTCTAAATTCTGCTATTAATATCGACAATATAAATGGTAAATATTATTAAGATGTCAATACACTGATATTAATTTCTCATTTTTACATTAAAGCATTGTATTGCATAATGCTTGCTACATATCTCCCTTTTCTATATCAGACTTTTTTCCTTCTGTTATCTTCGTTTTCTTCTATTTATTTTTCTGTCACGCTGTTCTTCATAAGTGACACTAATGCTTACTTTGGTTTGGTGCTTTTCATGGCATAAATTTCGAACTAAACTACAATTAAATAATCTCTGTAGAATAAGTGACCGTCTTTTGTTGCTTATATATATACAGGCTGAAAGGAAATCTATTACATTAATTCAAACAGGTTTAGATTACATTATTATTAGGCTAATATACGGAATGTATCACGTTGAAAGTATACGATAAAGAAGTGAAAACATTCCAGTAAACATGGCTCCGCAAACAAGCGTTGCGCGAGGTTTATTATTGCTACTGTGTGGTTATACTTCACTGGTCGTACACTTCATATACGCCACTTGTTGCGCACTTAGAGGCTTGCGGCGGTTTTGTGAGGATGTTTATTTATTATTGAGACTAATTAGTTGATTTTAACAGTCTTTGGTTTGTATTGAAAAGGCGGTGAATTAATGAAACGGTTTGATTTATTTCCCGCTGACAAAATGCTAATTCTTCCGAAATGCCACAGCTAGATCGAAGTCGTACTTACCATATGTGACCGTTAAGAGATACGGTGATGATCTCAGGTTTTCTTCGAAGCTCTTTTTGGATTCAACCAAGGGAGAAAAGGAATTTGGTTGGGAGCTGTTAAATAAAATGCATAGATACACTGCAGTTGCTATTTATTCAGCACTTTGATCGTGGTTCCTGACTGACTGAGCCACCGGCAAGGAATGAGATGAGACGTTTGGCTCTTAGCAATACTTGAGACAGCTCGCGCGTGCTCGGCTCCTCGACATACTGAAAACTGTGAAAATGTGAAGAAAAAAAAAATTGAATGCCTTAGAAAGCGGGCTATTTATACGTTCTCTTAGCATCACGCTGCATGGATTCAAATTTCAGAACTTTCCAGAAGCATCCTAAACTTTGTTTCCTTATTGATTGTGTAAACCCGGGTTCGGAATATTCTAGAAGTCAAACTTAAATTCCTGTTCTCTGAGTAGCTATCACATTTCGTTGTCTCTGCGCTTTCGTTCATCGACACTTATTTCAGATTGATTTTCTCCCTTTTTTGGAGGTCACAGCACAAAAGGAAAACGCTCCTGCTTTCTATCTTACTTTGTTTCCTCGAGGACTTTTTTAACAGTGGCTGTAATAGAAGTGTCTCGCGCGAATACATGACATCCTTGCTGATGACTCCAGACAGTCGCGAACGAAGATACAACTTAGGCTAGATATACATACAGCATTTCAAGACACATGTTAATAAATGATTACACCGTAACATTTTATAATTATGGTGTACTATTTCTATAGGGGTCAAATCTGGATATTCCCCTACAAGTTGTCCGGGATATGCTCGTAATTTACAGGACAGAACATTGCCAACAGGGGTGTTATCAAACTATACATGAAGACAATGGGAACAGTACACAGTTGTAGCAGTCAGATCACTTATTTCAACAATATCAGGTTGAGCTTAACAACAACACAGAGTATGTGGACATGCGTTTCATCTATGGTAAGGCTAACGGTAATGCACGGGATGCTGCACTTTGTACCGTCAAGAATACCCTGATCAAAGACACCCCGAAGACGCGCCTCAGAGAACAAGGAAGTTTCGTACGTGGCAGGGGAGCAGAAAGACCTGCATGCATTTGGTTGAAGTTGAGGATATCGTGTTGGAAGCAGTACAAGTCTCTACAAGAACTTCAACGAGAAGAATTGCCACATAAGTGTCTGTACTAAGCCACAGTAGTGTATGGAGAAATTGACATCGCAATTCACTGTACCCTTATCACCTCCAAAGAGTTTAATGTCTCAGTGATTCGGACTTTGGTCCTTGAGTGAATATTTACCAGTAACAACAAGCTCTAGTCAACCCAGTGCCGTTCATGAATCAGTATATCACCAACGTTTCTCATTGAATGTGTGGTTGGGGGCACTCGTCTCATTGGATCATACATTCTTTCAAGAAAACGAACGGAGGTGCTTTCAGTATCTGCGGCGGAATCTTCCAGAATTGCTAGAGGATGTTCACCTTGAGCAACGTCGGAGTATGTGGTACATGCATGATGGAGCACAGGCACATTTTGCTGCTACTGTAAGAAGACATTTAACGCGGAGATATAGTCCAAGATGGAATAGATCGAGGAGGATTTGTACTTTGGCTTCCACGATCATCTGATCTCAATCCTTTGGATTTTCCTGTCTGGGAAAAGTGTATGTACAGCACTCTAGTTGATACGGTTAAAGTAATGGAGCATAGAATTGTAGAGACAAGTGCAGTATTGCATCCAGATGCAAGGACGATTCTTTGAACAACTCCTTTAACAGAAAAGAGTGTACAGAACGCAACATGTAACGTACTAAAATAGGATTATGTTCCTTATTAAGTGAATTTTGAGCCAACTTAAAATGCAAATTAAACAAAAGTATACTTTTCGAGTTCAATGTACTAACTAGGACATACAGGAAGATGTTTCTTAATGAAGAGAGTGGTGGCTTGTAACCACACATTTGTAATTAGCTCGTTTGAGGACCCATGTTTACATTTTGGAGAAACACTCATTATGGAATAAAATAATTAGGCCAAGCAGATATTTGCCATTTAATATTCTTAACAAAGTTTAATCCAGGATTGAATAAGTATTTTTTTTTTTTTTTTTTTTTTTTTCCCACTGTTCAATAAACTCTGACTGAGTGACATAAGACTCAAAGTCAACGTAGCAGTGCGATAAACCTTGCATCTACTTTATAGCCCGAGTGACCTAGAGCAATGGCTTATCGACGCATGCAATCTACTTCCGCTTCGGTCATCAGGTAGTTGAATGCCCCAATATTTTCTCTCAGTTTCTAAGATTATTTCAAATAAAGTTATTTATATTGTTTCTATATGTAGGACCTGAGACGCTTCATTCGTAAATTTAGAAAATTTTGTCAAAGGCAAAAGTAATGGTTTTATGTGAGTTATGCGTTAATTTCTATTTCTTAATTCCCGTTCATATGAACCACAATGGTGCATTATTTCTTTTCAATTTAAGATTAAATGCAAGGCTACAAGAATTTTAAAGTTTTAAATATCATAATCACTTGGCATCGGTTCGTTTCTAATTAAACTCTTTATATTTATTTATTCTGGAAGAGCTAAGGCCTTTAGGCATTGTCTTCCGCTCTGCCAATCTAATAATAATTACATGAAGTTATAGGGACAATATTACAATCACAACATTGACAGTAAAGTTGACAATACTCGTTCACATATAAACCAATGTAAAACATTATGTTTATAAATAAATGCATGCTAATATATAAACACTGTTAATGAAAAATTAATAATATTAACTTAAGAAGAAGAAAAAATAAGGAAAAAAGAACAATTATATACAACAAGCACCAGTAATGACAATTTATGCAAATATCAACCTACGTAAATCCTGAAAGTGGAAATAAAGATACAAGGAAAACATAAAATTCAACCCTGACAATGCTATGAAGAAGATAGAAACATTTATGATAGTGATAAAAATAATAAAATGAATAATTCTATAAAACAAATAAATATATGCATTGTAAGAAAAGGAATCTGAATCTAGGGTAATCGATTATTTCTGATAATATTAAACAATTTGTTATGAAATGCTCCTAAAGTTCTGCAGTCTCTGACATCCCGTGGCAATGCATTCCAGAGACGGGCAGTGGTGATGAGTAAAGTGATGTAATAATGTAATAATATACGTACTGGAACTCAGATTATGAGAGGAAGACAGATTTAGAAAACGAGAAGATATATAAGATGGAGAAGCTGTGTAGATAATTTTAAAAAGTAGTGTGAGATAATGAATGTTTCTTCGGTCTTTCAGACGGTACCAAGACAGCATATCGAGGGAGGGTGTTATATGATCAAACAGACGCACATCGCAGATGTAACGTATGCACATATTATGAACACGCTGTCGTTAGGTTAGAGTTTAAGTCTGTGAGCAGAAAATCGCAGTAGTCGAAGTGAAACATCACCAGAGATTGCACAAAGATCAAAGGTTCTGGGTAGGACGCGTTTAATCTTTTAAACTTGTGGATTAGAGAACTCACCTTCCTGCAGATTTCAGCAACATGGCATTACTGTCTATAAAACTCTAAGGTTTTTCACAGGATCTGTGAAGGAAATTGCTGTTTGATTGACATTACATTACTCAACGTTTAGAACTAAACTGTATGTCAAGCAAGAACAGCAACATGACAGGTTCAGAAAATATTGTTATCATCATAAGTGCTTTTGCAGAAGGTTAATAACCTTAGGTTATTCATTATCAGGACTACAACATGACTGGCAGCTGCCATTCTTTTCCTTAATAAGCTACTTTTCCTAAGAAATGAGCTCATATGTACAATTTATATGCAGCATGCTCTGCAATCACATACAACCCCGTAACTATCCATCAAACGTTAGCAAAAAACAATAATTAACTCTACTCATAAGGCTCTTTATTTCCCCTTACCTTTACAGAAAAGATGAAAGGACCGCTAAATTGATTATAACCTTGGCAACTCCCGCTCCTGACTACCATTGGCGTACTACAGCATGAGGAGAAGGGGAGTGATTTTCCGTCTTGGATGCCGTTCAGCTGCTCACGGTCAATGAACGACCGTTGAGTAATTGTGACATACATATATTGGAATGTACTACGTTGTAGAAAACAGAAACAAAAAGTTCCGCTCCGAATTGCAGCACCAAGAAAAGTCATTCATGAAAATCAACTATGACATTTCAATACATAAGTACAGAATCTCAGGCTGGAACAAAACAAAGTCAGATTATTTTGCCCTCCCTGAGAAGTAAGAAAAGATTGAATAACCGCGAACCTAATGTATCTCTAGGACAGAAAAGTGCATTTGCTTTTTTACTATAACCTCTTTTGAACATTTAGTTTGTTTTCAGTCACACATAAGCTATACGCCATAAATTAGATATTGCCAAAGCAGATTTATTCTTCCTACTCAATACCTTTAATGTTTCAATGGATTGCACATGAACAAAATTAAGTATTAAGTATGTTTTGGTGACATACAGGGGTAAGCCCATAAGTTTCCGGCCTAACAATATTCTAGCCTTTTACATCTTCTCACATCTTTGAATTAACATTTCAACCCCCCCCCCCCCAAAATAGTAAGAAGTCTTGCCTGCAAAATGGGTATAAACAGCATTCATCATTTCTTGTCACACTTAAATTTCCTTCCTCGAAGGTTCTTCTTGAGTTTTAAGAAGAGGAAATAGTCACGGAGCTAGATCTGGGCTGTAAGGGGGATGGTCGATCTCCTTGAGTCACATTTCTTCACAGCTTCCTTTGCTACAAGAGCTGTGTGCACAGGCGCGTTGTCGTGAAGAAGGCCCTTTCTCTTTGATGGAAGCACGTAGTCTGTGCAGTAGGCCAGCATAGTATTCCCCATTTACTGTATTGTTCCTCTCCTTGAAGTCAATGAAGAGTATTCCTTCACCGTCCCAAAAGATTGTGGCCATGATCTTCTTGGTTGAATGAGTGACCTTGGCCTTTAGAGGCAGTGATTCGGAAGGTTTAGGTCACTCTATTGATTCTGTTTTGGACAAGGTATCATAGTAGAGGACCATGGTTTCATCTCCTGTAACAATGGTTTGCAGAACTTCTCTCTCGTTGCCACGCAGAGCTCCAAAAATGCCTGACAACAGATGACTCGTTGCTGCTTTTGGACTGATAAAAGAAGTCTGGGCACCCATCTTGCACTAACCTTATTCATGTTTAAATGTTCAGGAATAATTCGAAGGACTGTCGTTTTAGAAAGGTCCAACCTTGCTGTTACTTCTGTAACTTTGAGCCGCCGGTTTTCCATAATTCCTCCTTACACAAGAGCGATGTTTTCAGGAGTGAGCCGACCTACACGCTCTTCGTCTTCAATGCTTTCTCGACTCATTCGAAAAAGTTAGGCCCATTCTTTTACGGTAGAATATGAGGGGGGTGCTTCCCCATATACACCGTCCAATAGCTGTTTACTTTCATTTGGAATTAGTCCGTTTTTTTTTTTTTTTTTTTTGTGAAGAACTTGATAAGAGCTCGAAACTACATTTTGAACATGTCACAATCTTCTACACATAGCCTTCTTTATGCAGCTATATCAAAACTGAACACAGCGGAACTGTAGTTACAGCTGCAATTATTTACTTAATGGATAACGGGTGACACCGATAAAGATTTTGTGAAGTCGATAATCCTTATCGGCGAGGCCGGAAAATTATGGTCTTACCCTCCTAAGTAGTGACAAGCAATAATTAATGGCAGACTTCATATTAAAATTAAAGACAATCAACTCAGGGAAATTGTTGAAGCAAATACATGTCAAACTGCTCGAGAATTTTGTGAGGATTTCATGCTTGTACTTTAAACTGTTTGTTATCACTTGAAGAAAATTGGAAAAATTAAAAACTATACAAGGATGCCAATGTGACAACCGGAAATTATCGGCACAATGAGTGCATCTCGATGAAATACCAGAACAACTCACAAAATTAAAATTACAACTCAGGAAGGTAATGTCGACTGTATGGTAGTCTGCCGCTGGTTTAATACGCTACAATCTTCTGCATTGTGGCGAGAAAATTACTTGGCAGGAGTAATGTCGAGAAATGACAAAGTTACAGCTATAGAAAAGAGCCATCATGACAACGCCCGACCACACATTTAGCAAATGTCATTAGTTAAATAACTGGGCTAGAAAACTTTAGCTCATTCAGGACACTGTTCTACCTTTTACTAATTACTTCTCACTTTTTCAAATACTTGGACAGTTGCATAAAAATAAAGTTTTCAATAGCCAAGAGGAAGTTGTGACTGCATATAGAAAGTTCATGCCTTTAAAGCCAGGGCTTTTATAAAAATGACATAAAACGAACTTACTACTAATTGGTAAACATTTAAAGAAACAGAGGGTGGGTATTTTTATTAATGAAGTTAATTTTGCATTTCTTATTCTTTATTGAAGTTTAAATCATAAAGCCGTCATTAATTTCCTAATGAGCAAATAATTATGTTCATACATAAAAGGAATTTGGGATTAAGACTTTTCATAAATTAAGTGCAACATTATAGTTTAGTTTATCACATAACATTATATAGTAGAAGTTTACATAAAAGGTGCATTGGTAAAACTAAATATTATTGTATATACAGGATTTTCTTCAAAAGTAATAGATATTTTTCTAAAATTAAGTAAGAATCTTTAAAATTTTATTTATATGCTTATTTTAGAGAAAGAGTCCATACATGCCAAAGCCTGTATTTTATTATGAAATTAAAATTGTAGTAAAAATTATGACGATACAAAAAGCAATGACACCTATTGTTTTTAACATTATCAGAGCAAGAATATTTTTCCTTTGGCGTTATTAAAAGAGAAGTTTTAACACTGCCTTAGCCATTGTCTAGTTATAACGAGAAACATTTCGTATTTAAGGATAACTTGTGCAAGAACTTCTGGAGGATTGATGTTTACTGGTTCATTTCCTAGCTATTGTCACGTGAGCGTCATCTAAAAACGAATTTTATTGATTGCCACATGCATTGTCTACAATGCTTCAAAAGTTATTACTTTGGATCGGAGCGAGCATTTGTTTTTCTTCCTTTCTTCTTATAAGCTCGCGCGGTAGCAGGTCGTAGGTAAGAAGTTCCTATGGATATGGAACTGTTTGGATTGACCTTTAGAAACTGTAAGTGGAGCTTCTTGCCTGCCATGGTGACCCAGAGTTGCTGTTTTTTTTTTTTTTTTTTTTTTTTTTTTTTAACTTGAGTTTTGTCTATAGGCTTTTTGTCTAATTTTAGAGAAATTTTCCAATATATTGTCAGAGTAGTTAGTGGACTTTTCCGTGACGAAGGGTTGATACTACATAATTATTCAAGAATTCTAGATTTGCATGTTATTTATTTGTATAACAAAATATTGCCTGCCAATCGTTAATGTACAGTTTGCAAGCCAGTTTGGTAACGTTCTTTGTTTTTTTATTGTATAGGTGAAAGTTTAAAATATTTTTAAAAGTTTAACATTTTATTGGAAACAGTTTTATTCTTTGTTTAATGTTGTAATTTACTTAAGGCAAAATTTAATTGTTTAATGGACAATGAAAGAGACTAATTTTGTTCAAGTTGCCCTAATAGACGATATTAACATTCAAGGTATGTTCAATAAATCTTGTTAATGTTGCTAAATCCTTATTTTTCCTTAGCAAATATGAATCCTTTAGGCCTTCAAGCAAGATGTACGAGGAACACCACGATCTTCGTTGTAAAAGAGTGGTCATTTAAAAAACTCCACTAAGTGCATCTACTCTTTTAGAACTGCGGAAATGGCCATAACCTTTGCATTTTTTTAACTAGAAGAACTCAGTGAAGCGTTTATTTTATTTATGTAGAAACTAATAGACGTATGAATTATAAAATGTAAAAATTTGAAGTAACAGATTTTATTTCATCATAAGTTGGTTTTATAATTGCATTGATCAGAAAATAAACCATAAAAATGGCATTTGTTTAAATGAGGCAGACTTTCCATCCTGTATACGCATAAATATTTATTTTTAGACATACGCATATAAAGAATAGGGGGATTTATTAAGCGTTATGTCTTCATGAAAAAGTTTTTCAAAGCATGGAGGCTGGTGTGTTCAAGCTTTTTAAAAAAAAAAAAAATTAAAAGGGCTTTTCAATTAATTTTTTTTTAAATTAAACTTAGTTTTAAAAAGCGTGTATTAAACATATTATAAACAAACATATGGATCTATGGTTCAGGGCCAAGCTAAGACAAAGGTTCCGCTTGTAATTTGTGAATCAGAGTATGATTTACATGTATTGGTGTCACATTGTATTCATCGTTTTTATTTTTACTTCCTGTTAGCACTTTTAGGAAGCGAAAGTTAAAAACGCTCTTTAACATCTCAGGTCATCAGCGTCCCATTCCAATCAGGGCGTGAAACGGGCGACAAATTTTGTTCAGAGGCCTCTTTTTTCAGGCTTGAGGTTCTTTTTCGTGCCGTAAATGTACGACACGGGATCCACGGCTTTAATTACTTTCCGAAGGAAGCCATACTTACGCCCAAAAAAAAAATCCATCGGTCCTGCCTGGGCTCGAACCCCCCGATCTTGGGTTTAGAAGGCAAGTATGATTACCACTATACCACGAGGACCAACTATGTAATATATGTAAAAATATGACCCAAATTTCTTAGATATTACACGAAATTGTTGGCTTTGTTTATCCTTGTCGGCTTACGCTTAGTTAAAAAATTCTATTTAAGGTAAATGAATAGTTGACATTATGCATTTGTGGCAAGCCGCTACTCTGTTATTGATATCACCAAAATAAGTGCTTATAACAAAACATCTCATAATGGTCCGTTTTAATCGCTTATTTTAGAACATAATAAGCAAATTTCAATAAGGATTTTGAAGCCTATGTGATTTTAGTTTGAAAGGTACTTAAATGAAAAGAGGAAACAAAAACAGTAAAGAAGAAAATCTTGAAGTCAGTTAAATAATATTGAAGGATGCGTGAGATATAAATAACCAGGGGGTAAACAATAAACTAAAATTTGCATTAGAAGGCAGATGACAATGTGAAATAGTATTTAGATTTTTTTTTTGATTGATTTATTTACGGACGCTCTTTAACATCTCAGATCATCAGCGTCCCATTCAACTCAGGGCGTGAAACGGCCGACAAATTTTGCTCAGAGGCCTCTCTTTCAGGCTTGAGGTTCTTTTTCATGCCGTAAATGTACGACACGGGACCCACGGCTTTACTTCCCTTCTGAAGGAAGTCATACTTAGGATTTTTACGCCCGAAAAAATCCATCGGCCCTGGCCGGATTCGAACCCGCATTCTTGGGTGTAGGAGGCAAATATGGTAACCACTACACCACCAGGACCGGCATAGTAGAGTATTTAGAGGAACTGAAATTCCATCATAGCATGAACGGAACAAATGAAGAAGGAGTTAACGGAAGAGAGAGAGAGAGAGAGGGAGAGAGAGAGAGAAGGAAAAAAAATAATTTCTCTAAATACGGAAAAAGAAGACTTTTTTAAACATTAAATAAAAAGAAAAGGAAAAAAAAACTTTTAGATAATTTCGGAAAAACAATTTCTCACCTTATTTTTAAATTTATTTTACGGTCTAAATAGTTAAAACAGTAGCTATGTTCCAAAAATTTACTGTCATAAATTAATATTGACATTGTCCTTAAATGCACAATAAGATTTAAAAAGAGAAAGAAAGAGATGGAGAGCTAACAGTTAGGAAAATGAAAAAAGTGACGATTTAACAATTAAGGCTCTGATTTTTATGAAGAGACATTTTCCTTAATCGAGACCCATAGATAGAGCAGAGAAACACTTGCAATTTATTCGTACAAGGCGAACGATTCAACTATTGATTATCTCAGCTTGAGACATTTAGAAGGAGCTCTATCGTTTGGGTTGAGGACATCATTAACAACCAATAGAGCTAAGTCTTTACAAGAGTGTGATATGTCAGGGATGTAACTTTCAGAACTTAACAGCTGCAACTCCATCCCTGAGGTACCCAAGTTATTTTTGTTCGACTTTCACGTATTTGGACTCCCGAAAGAGCCTCTGGAAGGAAGCGATGAAGACATAACTAAAATTGAGACGCGGTACTTTTTTAGCATTGAAACCTCATACTTCTTAACGCTGAGTTCAGAAAAGGGTAAACCACCTTTAAAATAGTTATATATTAGTTTATAAATCCTCTCTCTCATTTTATCTACTATATATTTGAAAGCTATACCTAAAAATAAGATCTAAAGCTAAAAGAATGCAAATCTTACTTGTTAGATATTTTCTTTCTAGAGTTGCTCGTTTACATTCTGTTCCCAATACAAACAACTCCAGGTTATTAGTGTATTATGTTTATTGCTGTATTAACCTATACATGTCTGACCTATTGTTTCCCTCTATCTTCCTCTTACCACCTCGGGTGGCGGATGTCGTTAAGGAGCGGACTCGTGAGCGGGAGGTCTGAGCTTCGAATCTCGCCAGGACCGTCCTCCCTGACTGAGGTTTTTTGCAGGTTTTCCTCAGTCCTCATAAATGCCCGGGAGGTACCCTAAACTTAGGCTTGGAACGTTTCTTTTCTTAAAAAACAGGCCATTCCCAATATATCATTTCATGTATCATCGGTGTCCATCGCCTGTGGTGCCTCTGTAGCAAAAACGGGCGTTAAACACCATTCATTCATTCAACACTTTTATATTCATAACTCCAGTTTAGCCCATTAAAACCCTTCCCAACCTGCTTTATCACATTGTTATATATATTTCCCTTCCCCATTCTATTTTTATTTCCTTTCAAAGTCTTAATGAACTCCTTTCTCCCATACTACCAAATATTCCTTGACTTTCAGTATCTTCCAGTCTTACATTTATTTCTTCCCAAGATCCTCTATTTCGATATTCTCTATTTATCCATGATATTCCTTTTTGCAAAATTGCATGCACTTTGAGAATCCATGATACTTTCCGCTTACATTTCTCCAGGACATTGAAACATTCTTTAATAATATCACCCTCTTCCAATGTGGTAATTTTGTATGTGTATCTCATAACTTTTGTAATAATTTTTATCTTGATAGAATGTCTACCTAATTCTAACTGCGCTACACCATTTGGCGTTACTAAAGATCTGTTTACAAAACGTCCTATTTATTTTATCAATATTTTTATCTGTTATATTTATCATATTCCATGCTGCTGAAAAAAAAATCCTTTCATTCCACAGTTTCAGTGGTCCAGAATTGTCTTTCCTTTTAGTGGATTGTAATTATGTAATTTGTTTGCCCATTTTTTTAAGTTTTTAAATTAAAATTTATAAAAAGCAAATTTCATTCTTTCTTCTATTGTTTATTCGGATTCGACTCTCTCTCTTTCTTTCTTTAATTTTTTTTTTTTAGCTTTAAATAAAGCTAACCTTTCTTTTAATGAATTGTCTCATTAGCTGTTAAATTATTTTTTTCATTTATGAATTAACTGGAATTGAATATTTGTTTATTGAAATTTTATAATACGTTAACTTATTACGAATCGATATTTTCAAAATGTTATAAATTCCTTCATTCACTAGAAAACATCATTCATCCCACATTGCATGTAATTTCGTTTTCTTTTAAGCGGGTTCAAACCCGGCCAGAACCGATAGATTTTTTCGGGTGTAAAAATCCTAAATATGACTTCCTTTGAAAGGGAAGTAAAGCCCTGGGACCCGTGTCGTACATTTACGGCACGATAAAGAACCTCAAGCCTGAAAGAAGAGACCTCTGAGCAAAATTTGTCGGCTGTTTCACGTCCTGAATTGAATGGGACGTTGATGACCTGAGATGATAAAGAGCGTCCGTGAATAAACCAAATCAATCAATCAATCAATTTCATTTAAAACATCTTCCTTTCTTATAACAGTAATTTCCGGAGAACAATATACGAGTTAGAACATTAATTCAAAAGCAGTCACTACAAATGGTGCGATCCGAAACTTAATTGATTACAACTGCCTGGCTGAGATTTTAATGGGGTTCATCCTGTTGATATAAATGTTGCTTGCTCCTTTACCCGTTATACACAATTGTTGACGTACAATATCCAGGTAACAATTATAATGGGTTAATTCCAAAACGATATTTTTTATAGTGAGGAATAAACAGAACTTTGTCCATATGGTCAAAATAGAAAAAGTGGGTAGTATTTTTGAGTTCGCAGTATTTGATTTTTTATTTTTAATTTATTTATATACTTCAGTACTTTTTTCTCAACATTGACATTTTTACAGGGTTACTTAAAAGTCCCGCCTTCTTCACGCCTGTGCACACAGCTCTTGTTGCAAAGGAAGCTGTGAAGAAATGTGACTTCAAGGAGATCGATCATCCCCCCTACAGCCCAGATCTAGCTACCAGTAACTATTTCCTCTTCTCAAAACTCAAGAAGGACCTTCGAGGAAGGAAATTTAAGTGTGTTGAAGAAATGATGAATATTGTTTATGCCCATTTTGCAGACAAGACTTCTGACTATTTTTGGGTGGAGGGAATTGAAAACATTAATTCGGAGATATAAGGAATGCAATGTAAAAAAGGGTAACTATATTGAAAAGTAAAATATAGTTTTTGTTTTTATCATATCTAGAAAATGGTTTGGCCGGAAACTTATGAACCTACCGGTGTACTTCCGATTTAATGGAGGTGGAAAAAAGTCGGTAATATTCATTTTGAGTACCGAATTTCATATCCTGAACCATATGCTTCAAAATCTATTTAGGGGATAGGGAATTTTTAATTAACTTCATATCTCAAGCGTTTGATATTTTAAAACATAAGCATTATGGCCATTGGTAAACATACAGATCAAAATATTAAAAAAATTAAAAATCTACTAAAGAAATTTGAAATCCTGTATGAGCTTGGGTAAATCTACTTCATTGTATTTCAGAATGTCATGGATTTAACCATTTCCAACCGCCATGAGTGGCCGAGGACGTTAAGGCGCGGACTCGTGAGCGGGTGGTCTGAGGTTCGAATCCCACCAGGACCATCCTCCCTGATTGAGTTTTTTTTTCGGGGTTAATATTAATTGATATACTGTTTTTGCCTAGTTTGTTATATGATTACGCGTGTTCGCTCTAACAATTTTATATTCTATCTTTTCATGAAATGCCTCCTATTGTTAAAGACCTCCTTATTTCTACTTTCGAAAATTTGTCAAATTCTAATACGACAAAAGTAGTCCTGGTTGAACTTTTTTATTAAATAAAAGCTCTCTTAAGCCATTGCGCCGTTCAAATTATTATAAACATCATCAAAGATGCCAAAAAAATGAATTCACTAATTAAATCATCATATTTTAAATGTTTTTATTAAATCATCGTGTAGTTTTTAATCAGTGGGTAAAAATTTATATTACAAATTTGGAAGGCCAAGTTTCAAGCATCTCGAACCGCCGTTGCAATGCCTCAAAGTGGTCATTCATGCACCGCTCTCTTTGGAAGCGCATATCCCCTTTAAGAATTCCACTCTGCTCGGCATTCCAAGAGTATTTAAAGTCTTCATAAAGCGAATCTGGTGACCTTAAATATTCACATCTCCGAATATGGACTACGTAGTAGTTTCTTGTTGTTTGGTTCACTGACGTCAACCTACGGAGAATTCAAACATCAAAATAATGCAATTGACTGGTGTTTGGTGTGTAAAGAACGCTCCATCACCGTGAGATGAGGAAATGCTTAAGCCATGAGTCACTTGATCGGCTGACAAATGACAAACGATTTGAAATGCTGCGTATATTCTTTGGTACCGACCAAAGTACATTGAGCAATATAACAGCATTAATGCATATTTACGTAGCATTCCTTTCACATTCTTAGCAACTATGGTGATAACGATTTACAAGTGAAAAGTGCACACAGAATGAGGCAGAAAGAATGAAAAACATGCATTGCATAATGAAGCAATTCAGAAAAAAGTCCAGGTGGCGTTCAAAGGTTAAGAATTGATTGTTTTTTTATTTTGTTTTTTTTATTTACCGTCGCTCTTTAACATCTCAGATCATCAATTTCCCATCCAAATCAGGTTGTGAAATAGCCGGCAAATTTTGCACAGAGGCCTCTTCTTTCAGGCTTGAAGTTCTTTTTCGTGCCGTAAATGTACGACACGGGACCCAAAGCTTTACTTCCCTTCCGAAGGAAGGCATGCTTAATATTTTTACGCCCGAAAAAATCCATCTACTCTGGCCGGGTTTGAACCCGCGTTGGGTTTAGAAGGCAAGTATGGTTACCACTACACCGCCAGGACCAACAAAGCTGAAGAACGCGTCTCTGTTTCCAAACTGAAGGAAAGGCAAATATTCATACAAGGTCAATGAATATACTTGTTTAAGTATTTTCGTAGTTTCATATTTTCCTTATACGATGTCACATTTTTCTTTATTTCTAAGAAGTGCGTAATTTCCCCAGTTATATCATTTCTCTTTTCTGATAATATCGACAGGCGTTTCTTATCAATTTAGAACAAATATCGGCTGTTGTAAAAGAGAAGGAGGCGCTTCTCAAACACAGAGTTTTTACGGTAACAAAAAATCTAGCTTTGCGAAATATAGAACGTTTTGGACGAGTGAATAAAGATATTAAAAAAACAACAAAGTCTACACTGTCTTCACTTTCCCTCTTAAAGCACCTCACGGGCAAATCCGAATTTTAACATCAGACTCGCGGTATCCATGACATTTTGATTATTTCAAAATGCAGTCAACAATGAGCGTTTCGGAAAAGTAAACTTAAGGCTCGTGGTTCATTTCCTGGTCTTATCTTTGGATTAGAGATGGGAATCTTGACACTCAAGAGATAACGATATTAAAAGATACTTGATGAACTCGATACTTATTAATACAATAATTTTATTAACAATGCCACAAACAGCACGTTTTAAAATAGAAAAAATAATTGACTCACTCACAAGCTTCTAAATAGCAGATAGAGGATCCAACTGCATAATAAAAATGGATATTTCTGCAGACCGTTTCGTGAGCTACAAATTCTTTAAGAATTATGTACAAGGATAGAGACACGTGATATTTTTAAACGAGCACTTACAGTGATTTCTGGCATGTTTCTCCTATTTTTGGAAATGGAAAAACCATACTCCGCGTTCAAAATTATCGCAGTATTGAGTCTGATAAATAATAAAAGAGACTTTTTGTTAAGGAGAGTGTTTGTTGTTTTGGTTTATTTACGGACATCTCAGGTCATCAGCATCCCATTCAATTCAGGGCGTGAAACGGCGGACAAATTTTGCTCAGAGGTCTCTTCTTTCAGGCTTGAGATTCTTTTTCGTACCGTAAATGTACGACACGAGACCCACGGCTTTATTTCCCTTCCGAAGATAGCCATACTTAGGATTTTTACGCCCGAAAAAATCCACCGGTCCTGGCCGGGTTTGAACCCGCGATCTTGGGTTTAGAAGGGAAGTGTGGTTACCACTACAACACCAGGACCGACTAATAGCCATGTTCTGTAAGACAACTCAGATATTTTTGGTAAATTCAGTAAAATCAGACCCAAACCCATAATTATGTAGCCATCATGCTCTCCATTTACTATTGCTTCCAATTAGTTTTTTGAAACGTGTTTCAATAGCAATACTTTTTAAGAGCACCTTACAAAATGCTTATTAGCGCGCAAGTGTTTATGAGGACATGCGTAGGGGCAAAACGAGAGCTTAAGGGGGATGCAAATTTGGGTCAGGGGCGTTTTATTTGAGAATATGAGCTCTGTGACATGGTATCAGTAAATCTTCCCTTGTCTGCGAGAAATGTGGAGCATACAGCTACCAACCGATGATTGGAGAACGGAAATTGCCCAGTACCGCAATGCCAGCCTTTTATCAGCTGGCCGCGATCGAGCTCCTGACTTTGGCGGAACTTGGCGAAATCTGAAAACTTTCCATCTTTCTTCATCCTTCGCAGTTCATGGCAACAGTTCGATGTCACTGACCAAGAGGAAGAAACAATTTAGCAGTAGCTCCAAGTCATGTATGTCTTATCTCCTTCTGTGACGAAAATGTAATACGAGTACAGCTTAGCTGAAAAGAGGACTCGATTTAAATCTTTTGTTTGTTAATTAAGTTGTGCATTTCTCTCTCTCAACAAAATAAAACCCGGTTTTTTTAAGGTATTTAATGCACTTTTATACTACTGAGGCACCACAGGCGGTGGACACTGATGATACATGAGATGAAACGATATATTGGGAAAGAATTTTTTTTAAAGAAGGAAGCATTCCAGGCCTATGTTTAGGGTACCTCCCCGGCATTTGCCATTTATGAGGACTGAGGAAAACCTGGAAAAAATCTTAGTCAGGGAGGTCGAACTCCAGACCTTCCGCTCACGAGTTCGCGCCTTAACGACCTCGACCACCCGCGGCGGTATCTCTATCTTTGTGACACCTTACGAAACCTCAAAAAGTCAATGATTATGTTCCAAATGTTCAATTTGAAAAACTTATTATCTCTTCTAAACTTTAATTTAAAAAGGGACAACATTCTCCTGATCACACAGATGTGGCCTACCTGCACGTACTGCATGTTCGCAAAAGTGTCCACATCTAAAACCTCGAGACCAATTCTTTACTGTTTGGTATAAAGCACCTGATCCTCAAATGTGTTAATCACTTCTTCATGAATAAGTTTTGGAGCAGATATTTAATAACCATTATTGTATCAGCTCTTGAAATCTTCTCAGAACTTCTGACGTCACTTATATAACTAAGCGAGTGGGAGGCCCAACAAACACGACAAGATAGGGCATGCATACAGCCAAGGACATTTAGAGTGGTTTTTTTTAAGTCACTTTGTATTAAAGATAGAAAACTCCAATTTTCTACTTAAACTGATATGCACATAATAAATAGATTGGACATTTCAAGGCTTAGTATATCAGGAACAATACTTACACCTACCTGTGCTAATCAGGAATAAAAATACTAAACAATAATAAAACATTAAATATAAATAAAAAGAAAAATAACTCCAAATTAAAGCGATATTGACAATGTTAAATATAGTGTTAGTTTAAACCAATATGATTTGCACACTCGTTTCAAATGAGCTATTTAGGAGCATGAGGGTTTGACAGTCAGGTTAATATAATATAAAGTATTGGCTTGTCACAGTATATATTTTCAGTTGTGCAAATACTTTCTTCGTGTCATTTTTTAATAGTGTTTAACGCTCGTTTTAACTGCTGAGGCACCGCAGGCGGTGAACGTAGATGATACATGAAATGAAATGATATATTGGGTATAGGATTTTTTTTAAGGAAAGAAACGTTCCAGGCCTAAATTTATGGTAACTCCCCCGCATTTGTCATTTATGAGGGCTGAGGAAAACCTGGAAAAACCTCAGTCAGGGGTTGGGATTGGAATCCCAGACATTCCGCTCACTAGTCCGCGCCTTAACGACCTCGGCCACCTGTGGCGGTTTCTTTAGTGTCAGCTATCTTTTTACGTGTGCATTATAACATGCACTATATTTAGTCATTTCGCTAAATGTGTCGCCAAAGATATGCACAATACAGAATTTGCATAGATACAATAGGGACACGATGTTTTCATGTACTGCATAAAACTGCAGAAGTAGGGGCAGCTTACTAGTCCGGTATAACAGAAGTCGGCGTCCTATGTTCAGAGGTAAAAATCCTAAGTATGGCTTTCTTCGGAAAGAAAGTAAAGCCGTTAAGTTCCGTGTCGTACATTTACGGCACGATAAAGAACCTCAAGTCTGAAAAAAGAGACCTCTGAGCAAAATTTGTCGGCCGTTTCACACCCTGAATTGAATGGGACGCTGATGACCTGAGATGTTAAAGAGTGTCTGTAAATAAACCAAATCAAATCTGCGTATCACCCTCATTGTCATAAGTTTATGCAGTGTTTTGATTGCAGTCATAGATGTAGTGGATAATTTAAAATTTATCCTTTGAATATATCCCAGCATGGTCGTAACAGTTGCGACTTCATACCTCGAAGTTAATAACTAGCCGTCATCGCTGATTCGGACCACTGATGGTCTTAAATATTCAAAGCTGTGGTTTACCTTCAATTATCGTGCACCAACATACATTAATTTTAGGCTTACTTTTACTTGCGTCGTGTATTTTACTGCATCTTTCCATCGTGAAGCATTTTTGCAATTTCTTTGCCCCCAAATTTGTATGATTTCATTTGGGTTTGTTGTAAATTCAAGAATGAACGCAATTTATAGCAGTAAAACTATAAAATGTTGCTACAATAACAATCTAATTACCATGGCAACACTACTGTTCTAGATTCTTGGCAATCAAATGGCATTTTTTTCCCGTTAACCACTGCCATTCTGAATCGCTCTTCAGAAACATTTAACTACTTTAATATTTTTATTTATTTTTAATTTTTATTTTATTTTATTTATTTATTGTTTTGTGAAATGCATACTCTTTTTTGATTATAGAATAACGTATTACTCCATTTGACAAGGGTCTACCAGGATTTGCTTGATGAATAAGGAGTTCTGTAAATCTTTGTTAAATGTTTTATGACAGAACTCTAGTTCACAAAGTGCTGGATGCACGACAGCTATGAGTGACTTTGAAACGTACACTTTTCCTATTACTGAGCGTTACTTTTGGAACTTCTGCCTGAAAGTAGGCTAAATGAAGCGACACAAAATCGGGGGTCCAAAGAGTACAAGCAACTACGCAGCAAAAGATCAGCGAGAGATAAATTGCTGTGATGCAGCAAGGAGATGGACCAATCGAACGTTAACTTATCGAAATACGCACAAGGCCATGCAGCTAACGGGGGCGAAGAAGTGACCCGAGTCACGGCGCAGTTACGGCCAATGTAGAGTCCATTCATAATTCTGATATAGCGCCATAACAACAGCTGCAGTTCCTACTTGTCCATGCTGGGTCTATTTTTAGATCCAGTCACATTCTATGCAATTGCCTTTATTCGTGGCATGATGAAATTGGATGCCCAGTTTTCGTAGGGGGTGGGTACTTTATATAAATGAGGTGGGAATAAAAAGTATATAACCGCGAATTTAAATATGAACATAACTTTCGAAATATAACTATACATGTCATTAACAGTTCTTTCCCTTAATAGTTTTTAGAGAGAATATAATTTATGTTGCTCTGCTTTTTCTCTGGTTTAACAAGAAAAAAGCAGTTTCCTGAATCGTTATAAAGGAAAAATTACACCAATTGCAAATCGTAATGGAGAACATATCTCAGTAAGAGCCGTAACATTAATATTCAAGATATTTATTTAATGATTTAACCCAAATAATGTTTCAGATATTGTAAGACAGAGAGACCGCCATTTTGTTTCTCTCTCTCTCTGTGCTTCATTAAAATAATTAACTATGAATAGAACTACCACCACCAGTCAAATAACTACCTTATAAACCTCCTCTATGTTAATTATTAAGACCAAAGACGCAGTTTCGAGTCTTGCTGGGATTAGGCTGGCGTTCTTCTAGGAGTAGCTCAATCAACAGAAAGAATTTGGGATATTTAATATTTTAAATCCTCAAAGCCAATTATCACGAATGTACATTCTTCATTAGTAGCAATTCATACTGAAGTTTTATAATTAATATAGCATTTTTTCATTGCTTTTACGTTTGTTTATTTTACCTTGTTACCATTCTCCCTTTATGTGTCTGTTTTTTATTAAGTCTTATATTTATTTATGATATTAGAATGCAATTCTACAAGTACATTGCCGTCGAAGACGTAAGGCGCGGATTCGTGAGCGGGAGATCTGTGGTTCGAATCCCACCAGGACCGTCCTCCTGGCGGTATAAATCATATTGAATCAAAAAAAAAAAAAAATACTTAGACCATAAGATTTAAATAATAATATAAAATTATATTTGATATCACATTTAAATAAGCTTCTCCTTAATCATAAACCAATTAATCTTGTTTTTTCCAGGTATTCCAGAGTCTTCATAACTGGCAAATGACGGGGAGGTACCCTGAACTTAGGCTTGGAACGTTTCCTTCCTTAAAAATCCTTTCCCAATATATCATTTCTCCTCTCATGTATCATCAGTGTCCGCCGCCCGTGGTGCCTCAGTAGTAAAAACGGGCGTTAAACACCATTAAAAAATACAGGTAGTTTACTCTGTATCCTTGTTCCCCTATCCTCTATTTACTACCATTTGTTATTTATTTTTTTTTTTAATTTTATTTGCTCTACATTTCTTGCATGTTTATTTTTAACCCTCTTTCTTATTCTTTTACTTTTATTGCTTCTTTAACCTGTTGTGCTTCGCTACAATTGTTAAATATTTTATTCAGTTTGTTTTCACATGCTTGGATGTCTTTCTATTTGCAGTAATTCTTTTACATCTCAATTTTATGCTCTGTTTATTTTTATCTTGCATTTATTTCTGTTTTTTTTTTTTCTTTTTTTCTGTTGTTCAATATTTTGTTATTCTGTTCCCATTAATGAATATCGCCTTCTAATTTTCCTTTTTTTTATCTTTCCTCCTCTCTATGTCTTCTTTTTAATAGTGTTTAACGCCCGTTTTTATTACTGCGGCACCACAGGCGGTGGACACTAATGATACATGAGATGAAATGATATATTGGAAAAGGGATTTTTAAGGAAGGAAAAGTTCCAGGCCTAAGTTTAGGGTACCTCCCCAGCATTTGTCATTTATGAGGACTGAGGAAAATCTGGAAAAAGCCTCATTCAGGGAAGACAGTCCTGGCGGGATTCGAACTCCAGACCTCCCACTCACGAATCCGCACCGTAACGACCTCGGCCACGCGTGGCGGTGTGAGATGAAATAAAAAATTGGGAAAGGATTTTCGTTTCAAGGAAGGAAACTTTCCAGGCCTAATTTTAGGGTACTTCCCCGGCATTTGCCAGTTATGAGGACTGAGGAAAACCTGAAGAAAAAAAAAACCCAGTCAGGGAGGACGGTCCTGGCGGGATTGGAACCCCAGACCTCCCGCTCACGAGTCCGCGCCTTAACGACCTCGGCCACCCGTGGCGCTAATATATACTCTAAAATTATATTGTACATATAAAATTCTACTGGTGTCAGTAATAATATTTCGAATAAAATTATCTTATTTGTTTGACGTTTTGAACAGAGAACGTTTATTTCCTGGAGGTAGGTAATATAAGTTCTACTCTTCCTGCATCAGGGGCCGCCCTCAGTAAGGGCCAGATGAGCCTGGCCCCCTCAAAAAAATACCATTTTCTCATCTCTTAGTCAACTTTTAAAACTAAAAATGCAAGGAGACATTGATGTATAATTCATTAGTTCTTAATTGAATTTTACACAATTAATGCATTTCCTCTACTATGTCGGTCCTGGTGGTGTAGTACTTGCCTTCTAAACCTAAGACTGCGGTTCAAGCCCGGTTAGGATCGATGGATATTTTCCGGGCGTAAAAATCGTAAGTATGGCTTCCTTCGGAAGGGAAGTAAAGCCGTGGGTCCCGTGTCGTACATTTACGGCATGATAAAGAACCTCAAGGCTGAAAGAGATGCCTCTGAGCAAAATTTGTCGGTCGTTTCACGCCCTGAATTGAATGGGACGTTGTTGACCTGAGCTGTTAAAGAGCGTCCATAAATAAACGAAAAAAAAAACAACAACAAAAGAACTGCAGTCATTTAGAAAGCGATAGGAGAATTAGAAGAGAGAGCGCCTTATCTATAAATATATCGATTATTCCACCAATGCAGTAGCATAGTAACTTTCACTATGCTATACTTTTAACAAAATAAGGAATGTTCTGTCACTTTAAAATACTATCATGAATTCGAAGAGGTAAAGGACCCTTCACGCGGCTAATATGTTCCTATTTGATAGCAGTAAATCCAGAAAAAAACATTCTAAATTTGGTGCTGGAATGTCGCGCAGCCTGGAAAAGCATTGTTTACCATCGGTCCAAATCTGAAAATGGACAGAGACCAGAAGCCCTCAAAAATGTAACGATTTTAATCTTTCACTTGTCTACCCTTGTTAATTGCGTGTAACAGTCACGAGAAGTAGGCACAGCTATCTGTGCTGCATGTCCTGATTTCTAAATGGGTTAATTCGCGTAGTGAAAGAATTGCGTCTTATTTTCTACCGTTTTATCAGCGGGGAATCAGTCACTAACTGTCAGATAACTGCTCAGGCAGAGAATGGACTGCAAACTATAATGCTATCTAAGACGTTTTTCATAAGCATGAAATATTTTGAAATATTTCCTCAGTTGGCCTGTTCATATGACGTAAATATTAGCTCGAGAATGACCAGCTATAGAGAGTTAAAATGTTCAATTCTTCAAATAAAATATGTATTATTGAATTTAGAAATTTATTAAAATATAGTTATTCTTGGCAAATTTATGGCTTTCATTTATTTAAATAAAAAAGTATTTCAAACTAAGATGTGAATTTCTTTATACTATTTGTAAACGAAAATATGGCAGCTGGATGGCCTACCAGGCAGTGGTTGACCATTAAAGGTGACCGGGGGCGTTAAGGAGCGATTTCGAGAGCGGAAGGTCTGTGGTTCGAATCCCTCCAGGACCGTCCTCCCTGACTGAGGGTTTGTCCAGGTTTTCCTCAGTCCTCATAAATGGCAAATGCCGGGAAGGTAACCTAAGTTTAGCCCTGGAACGTTTCCTTCCTTAAAAAAAAAAATCCTTTCCCAGTATATCATTTCATCTCATGTATCATCAGGCATTAAATACTATTCAAACACATAAAAATAAAAATAAAAAAATAAATAAAAAGAGGGCAGTAGTTCCAGCAAGAAGGATAGAATTTCCTCATAAATTGATTGCTTGTTTATCTTAAACTGTGACTGTAGTTTCTAAAGCAATGCTACATTTCAAAGCAGAGTTTGAAAAGCAAAAATGGAACTCTCGTTTCCTTCAAACACCTCTCTCTTTCCTAGGAGGACAGTGCCAGTGGACAGTTTCAAGTCCTGGAACAAAAACTCTTCAATATAAAGCGTGCATGAATCAAAATTGGGGTAAATCGTGATAAGAAATCTAGGGAACATCTTGCAAGTCTCCAAGAAATCTGTGGCAATGAAAACTTGCCGTATTGAACGGTGGCCCAAACAAATGGATAGCACTTTTATAGACTAATTTTTAATTTTGTATTTTATGTATTTTTATATTGATAGGTAATATTATTACAAATCATTAAATGTTCTGGCTTTCTTTACAAGTTTGGCGCTTAATAGTTTTTAATTCCATGAAATTATTTTCTAACTAAACATGGTTTTCTTTTCCACTGAAACTTAGGCATTCCTGGAGGCGTTGAACAACATTCTTAACGTTAATGATCAGACCAGTCTCCAAATGGAATATTACAAGGAACATTAAGCCATGTTAATAGAAATATAGTGAAGCGTTGTTTTACTATCATAAGATTTTAACATAAACTTCGAATTAACTATTTCATAATCACTGAGTCAGGGATTGGTTATTATTATTATTATTATTATTATTATTATTATTATTATTATTATTATTATTATTATTATTATTATTATCATCATCATCATCATCATTATTATATTGTATTTTAAGCGGCATATTTCATACTGCGTTATCTGGCTAAATGAAAAGACTAATGGGTTCATTGACCTATACAATAAACGTATATATAGGCAAACCACTAATTCAAATACTCCTAAATTTCTTTTATTTCTTTTTATACCTCTGACTGTAATGTTTAGCAGTGATCAAAGTTTGCTTGATAGTTATTGGTTAACTTAAATGTCCAAAGTGTTATAAGTATATAGAGAAAATTAGTTTGTTTCATTAGCTCCCTTACTGCTGTAATAATGTGCATGTTTAAATGAAGGAATTGTCATATACATATTGCATTTTTATTGTTATACCTTTGTACTACATAAAGATGACCACTATCTTGGTGTAGTGGTTAACTAGTGGCCAGAAGGCACGGATTCAATTCCCGGTACCGACTTAGGCATTTTTCAAAGTTAAGGAAGTCTGGAACAGGGTCCATCCCACCTCATGAAGACAATTGGGGAGCTGCCTGATGGAGAGATGGCGTTCTTCATTCACGAAGGCTGCGTGATAGGCGACCTGCTGATCAAATGCACCCCTGCAATACTTCCCAGTATCAATGAAGCCGCAAGACGGAAGATGCCGAGGTCGCTGCGGTAGACCAAGGTTCACCCCGGGTTGTATCGACGAAGAAGAAGATGCGTTAGCGTGTACGTGGTCTATTACAAACACCACTGTAAAAGGGAACATTTCTCATATCTCAACCTATCCTGGATTTAGTGAAATGGAAAGCTTCTACAATAATAATTTAAAAACTATCTTACTACATTAGCATGTACTAAACCGTCTCTCTTTTGGACACATTTTTTATTTTTAAATTGTTTAAGCTACGCCCATACAGTTAAGGTATAACTAACCAAAGTTCAGGAGGAATATTTTTTTTTTTTTGAAAAATAAGCGTGTGTTCATAATAGAATAATACAAGTTATGCTAACTATAATTAATGAAAGGTGCAAATATTGAATACTGCTAACTTTAAAAAATCTAGTTTATGAAATTATCCAGAAACCTGTGCGATATTCTGGTTGCCCATATTGCCTGGAAATATTTACGTATTGTTCTATTTTTTAGAAGAAATTTCTTTAAGAATCTTACAAACTTTTGAAATTGGTGTAATATCCTCTGAGAGTTGTACATATTTACGAACATGTCATTCAAACTATTGTTTAGCTAGTTGTGAATTGTTTAAACAGAACCGATGTAGTTTACAGAATAATAATATATTGTGTTATAAATTTGCACATTAAATTCACAACCCGCTAAAGAAAAAATATAGAATGTGTTCTATCTTGTTTATGAATGTTCAAAAATAGTTTAATTGACCTCAGTTTTCAAACGAAATTAGATAAAATTGTTAGGTACAGTATTTAGAATTTAAATATGTAAAAGGCCAACAGAATAATTTTGAAGCAAATCATTCCAAATGCTTTCAAAAGTTTATTAGAATCTTAAAAGAAACTGCTTCTGAAAAATAGAAAAATTTTAAATATTCCAATGCTGTATGGAAACCAAAAAAATGGCACATATTTCTGAATAATTTCATAACTTAGCTAAGTAAATTATGTACATTTAAGGTATATATTATTAGTATTTTTTAGCTTGATGATTTTATTTTACAACACTTCAATTTTTAAACATTTTAATTAATTAGTTAAACCATCAGCACCCATATTTAAGTGTGAAAAGCATGTATGGATTTAGCCTTTCAATCAATTCTTAATAGTGCCAGGATGGAGGATGATGTCCCATCGCGGAAGGGAAGAGAAAGCGAGGACAAGCAGCGACCGCGAGGACCAGACAGCTTGGTGCTTGACAGCCAAGGATAAACGAGCACAGATGTTGAGTGGCATTGCCCAATCAGTAGAAACATCTGCTCTCAGGGTGTCACCATTAACATTTGACCGGCCAGTTTGCAACAAAACTGTCACGACATAGACTTTGTACTGCTTGTCAACTTTGATGTTTTCCGCCATTGCCAGTTTTGATTAAGATTGGCTGACCAACAACAGTTGAAGAAAAAATACATTTCTAACCGTAGTTCAATACTTTTGTACGACAGTTGAGATTTCATATGATCTTGTCTGCAGGTCATCGCTCAGAAAATGGAGAAGAAGGGAAATTATAAAAATCGAAAATCAAAAGCAATGACCAGAGATTGGGACGAAGGAAGGGGGCGAAAAAAGTAAAAAGTTAGACATGCAGAAGAAAAACCCAAACATACGAGGGTAGGGCTATAAGTTTCCGGCCTAACCATTTTATAGGTATGATAAAGACAAAAAATATATTTCACTTTTCAATATAGTTACCCATTATTACGATACACTTCTCACATTTTTGGATTAACTTTTCAACCCCCCCCCCCAAAATAGTCAGATGTCTAATGGGGATAAACAGCATCCATCACTTCTTCTTCCTCCCACTTAAATTTGCTGCCTCGAAGGTTCTTCTTATGTTTTAAGAAGTAGAAATAGTCACTGGGAGCTAGACCTGGGCTGTAAGGTGGATAGTCGATCTCCTCGAAGCCACATTTCTTCACAGCTTCCTTTACAACAAGAGCTGTGTGCACAGGCGCGTTGTCGTGAAGAAGGCGCACTCCACCACTGAGCTTTCCTCGCCTCTTCTCTTCGATGGAATCACGTAGTCTGTGCAGTAGGCCAGCATAGAACTCCCCATTTACTGTGGTGTTCCTCTCCTTGAAGTCAATGAAGGGTATTCCTTCACAGTCTCAAAAGATTGTAGCCATGATCTTCTTGGTTGATTGAGTGATATTTGGCGGTGCTTCGCCAGGTTTAAGCCACTCCTTTGATTCTCTTTTGGACAAAGAGAGCATGGTAGCGGACCATAGTTTTGTCTCCTATAACAATAGTAGAACTTCTCTCTCGTTGCCACGGCAGAGCTGACAACAGATGACTCGTTGGTGGTTTTGGACTGAGGAAAGAAGTCTAGGCACCCACCTTGCACTAACCTTATTCATGTTTAAATGTTCATGAATAATTCGAAGGACTGTTGTTTTAGAAAGGCGCAACCTTGCTGCTATTTCTGTAACTTTGAGCCGCTGGTCTTCCATAATTTCTTCTTCCACGAGAGCGGTGTTTTCAAGAGTAAGCCCCTTCAAGGGCCGACCTGCACGCTGTTCGTCTTGAATGCTTTCTCGACGCATTCGAAAAAGTTTGGCCCGTCCTTTTACGGTAGGATATGAGGGGTATGCTTCCCCATATACACCTTCCAATCGCTGTTTAATTTCATTTGGAGTAAATCCTTCTTTTGTGAAGAACTTAATAACAGCTCGAAACTCCACTTTGAACATGTCACAATCTTCTACACATAGCCTTCTTTATGCAACTATATCTGAACAGCTGAACACAGCGGAGCTAAAGTTACAGCTGCAATTATTTACTTAAAGATAAGATTTGGCACAAGATAAGACTTTTGTGAAGGCGATAATCTTATCGGCGAAACCAGAAATTTAAAGACCTATCCTCGTAGAACGGAAAGGAAAAAAGCAACGGACGAAAAGGGAAAACAAAGAATGTGCGAGGAATGAGAGAAAAAAGATAAAAATAAGCATTAAAATAAAGACTATGAATAAGAAAAGAAAAAGAATGATGAAAGGTAGATAGAAGAGAAAAAATTCTTAAAAGAAAGTAAAAAAAAAATTAAAATAAATTAAAATAAAGCGGGTACAAAATGAGGAAATAGATAGCGAGTAAAAAGCAGACAAGGAATAAAGAACACCTTTAATGAGACGCTACATGCGGTGTCATGCTAAGTTATGGGCATATCAATGCATGACGAGCTACTAGGCATATAAATGAATTTTAACTATGCAAATAAAATGCCCGTATACTCATTTAATATCAGAACAGGGAAAAGTTTGTTTTTATTGTTAACATGCAAATGTTGACCAAGAGGCTCAGGAGGTAACAGATTTTGAAAAGATTTCTGTCCCGGAGTCTGGTATCGAAGCGGTCCTTCCGAGGGACTGGAACACCTTGAATAAAAGCTCCGCCGGCGTTCACCTGGAAACAATGTTAGGGACTCCGTGGATCCTGAGCGCCCGATGTCTCCCTCGTCCCATCCCTTCCTCCCGGAGGTGCCTCCTTGGGACCGTAGGCACAAAATTGGGCCAGGCTGAAGTACCAGGATATTCTCCCCCGTTCTTAACAATCCAGTTAAAGCAATGTTTTTCTTCCAGTGTTTCAATGTCAATGAAAATAAGTGGATATACTACTAAATTAATAAAAAAAACAACAGTTTTTTCTTTTATTTAACCTAATTCACATCTTTTACATTTCAAATATGAAATTATTTTCAAAAACTGTCACTCTTTTGAATGCAATTTTTAATAGTTTTGCCAACATTACTTTTTCACACTTAGCACTACAAATTTAATACAGAAACAATTAATACTGTAAATAAACAAAAGGACCATGAGCGCGCTCTTTCTCTCTTTCTCTTGCTCTCTTTACCCATAGTTTTCAAAGTAATTAGTATGACTTTCGAAGCCCTTGGAATGTAAAATAGACAAGTAAATAAAGCAACATCACTATTTAACTGGTGACGATATTTTTCATTATATACTTGTGACTTACTCTTTAACAATCATTTAGAAAATGTTTCATATTGCAAGTTGAAGTTCTTTCCACAGTGCATAGAATTACAGAAAAAAAAAATGCTCACATGTTCTTCGACAGTTATTGCAAGTTTTTTTCGCCATATACCAAGGGTGTCAAAAAAAAAAGTATACACATTTCATTTTCACAGTATTTAAAATTTAATATATTTCACAGCTGGACCGAAAAACAACAGTAATGTGTAGTATGATGTTCTGTAAACAGATGTGACTCACATACATTATGGTAGCGTTGCTACCACAAAATGGAGTCAAGATTATCGTTTGAGTAGTGGAAAGCAATTTTGAAGTGGTATTGGAAAACCGAGAATGTTGTTGAAGTTCAAAGGGCAGCAAACGTATGTACAGAACAGAACCGCCAACGCGAGTAACAATTGTACGCATTCGAGACAAATTTGAGACTCATGGTACCGAAATGGTATGGAAATGAGGAATTTTACTTCCAACAGGATGGTGCACCACCACATTATCACGGAGATGTACGTGCATACCTTGATGACAATCTTCCAAGGTACTGGATAGGACGAAGAGGTCCGATTGAGTTTCCACCGCGTTCTCCGAATCTAACTCCGTTGGACTTCTACCTACGGGGAACTCTTAAGGATGTTGTATACCGTAGAAAACCAGCTACACTAGCAGCACTTCGGGAAGAAATTGAAACGGCATGTGCTGCAATCGCTGAGGACACTTTCGTAAACGTTGCTCAATCAATAGTTCAACGTACTCAGAATTGTATCGACGCCGATGGTGGGCATTATGAGCAAGTGTTGTAACTGTACGATTAGTGCTCTTCATTTTCTGTTTGCGTGAATTCAGTTTTGTTATGTTAACACAGTTTTTTCTTTGCTTGAAGTGTGTATACATTGACACCCTCTGTATAGTAAATTATTTACTTTAATTTGCAGGATGAGCAAATTTAAACTTTCTGGGCATCTCTACTGTGGATGCAGAAATTAATTCAATGCTTACAATTACAATATGCATTTTGGTTATCCATTCGTGGTAGAATAAATAATGTGCAATCATAGTAACAACCAAATTTCAGCTAAAAACTTTAAAATTCGTTACTGAATATATTATATTAAAAGTGTTAGTCTACAAATTTTTTATTCTAAAATTTTTTTACTTTCTTCATTCTGTTGTACATAATAAACTTAAAATATAAGGTTAAACAGAAGTCAGAAAAGAGTTGAAAAGCGCATTTGCTTTGAAAGGAACAAATTTATAAAAATGTATGTACAATGTTGTATTAAAATACTTTAATTTAAAATTTGCAACAATATTAAGAGACTTTTCAATTTTCTTTGTTCTGTAAGTTTGATGAGGCAGTTCAATGGGAAATACAATTTCTGTAAGAATAGTTGCATCTCTGCGCATTAAAAATTGTATCTTTCGCTAAATCTTACGTTCAATATTTCATATAACAGGTTGCGGAAACACTTGAGTAAATGGTTCTTAGGTTGATATTTTTGTAGTATTTGAGTCTCTAATACTCAAGATTTCATGCCATAAGATATCATAAAGGTATTTTCTTGCGGGTGTTTTCGTTTTCGAAAGTTCACTTTTATGAAAATGATGAAGATTGTGGTAGTTCCCATGAATTATTTTTTTCATTTATTGATATGAAATATAAAAGCACAAATAGGAATGTAATTTTGTAAATTACTATTTAGTTAGGTTTTAGTTTCTGTTTTTGGAATTAAAGACACCACTAAAATACATAAAATTATCAAATAAACACAGAAATATAAACATAAGGTGTCAAAATTAAATATATATTGAATAGGGGTTCATGAATAGTACATATATCATATTAATAATGACTACATTTCACACTGTAACAACACTATTTTCCTCTATGAACCCAGTACTTAAAACAATATTGGTGAGCTATATTTCCTTACTTAATTACATTAATATCTTATGCCAACTTTTTTAATTTTGGAATGTTTTTATTGAATGTGGGAATAAATTCCTTGTGTAAGCTGTGATAGGAGTGTGCAAAGTCACTTTAATTAGAGGAAAATTACCCCACAACTAGCGATCTCAGCCAATGACAGAAGTGGCTAGGTTTAAGATGAAGGTGGTCTTCCCTCATGCACTGTAACAGAAGCCTGTACGTTAAAATGTTTATGGCTCGTTTTCTAGCAAAAACCAGTTTGAAGTGGTTTGAATTCGCTAATGTGCTGGTAGTTCGCGAGTGTTTGGCTGGCTACGTTTTGGAAGGCGATCAAAATGCAGATCTTCCCCATCTGTCTGGCATTGCAGCTGGCACGTGGACCTCGCGTGGATCTCATGACCCCTCCCTCCCACTCGAACTGGGTCAGAGCCTCACCCCAAGGTTGGCATCCAGTTTTCAATTGATGTTCCAGGGGTCAGATAAAGCGTACCCCTTTAAACATACAGTGCCCTAATCCCTGACTCCTCCTACATGACTTTTCTGTAATCAGTGGCACTGTTTCCGTTTATGTATCACGCATGTAGCGTGCTTAGTTTGTATCACATGGTATTATTGTGCCCAGTGTTGTAAAGTTTCACGAAACACGAAATACCAGTCATCCAACCACCCAGAGTTGCTTATGGAGTACCTTAATTACACTAAAAACAAATCTTTGTTTGTACTAGGGTAGGGCAATAAGTTTCCGGCCTAACTATTTTTGGCACGTATCTTGTATGTGGGGGGCCCCAGGAGAGGCTGAGTTCGTCTTTAAGCCTAAGTATGTAACAATATTGAGCCAGGGAATCGGCTTGGCTGTGAGTAGTAATACTAACTTCGGATTTTTTTTTTACCTACTAAGTAATGCTGTGGGGGCTCTATTTATTGTTTCATTTAGGCAGTGGGGGTGGGGGTCATTGAGCCTGGTACCGCTTTCGCACCCAGGAGTTTGTGAGCGATTCTAAAATCACCAACCGGTTATAAAGGAACCGGTATGGTCGAGGAGGTTTCTGGGATCGACGCCATGGCAAGGCTCTGGCGTGAACCTGCATCAGTAATGTGATCTGCAGTTTAATCTTAGCAATCGGTGTTGTTCATAATATTTATGGTGGTTTGTTCGGCTTGGAGGTGGTGCCGAGTGGTTGGTGGGCATTTCCTCTTCTTTTGGAGGACTGTTGTAGTAGTCTGTGTCTTCTCTTGTTGGCGAGGATGACCTCGATGGCGGCCGGGGGGTTCCAGGGAACTCTTCTAGGCGGTAATTGTTTCGTCGTGACGGTGGCGCCGACTGGCTGTCTGCGGGTGTGTTTGCTTGCTTCAGTTCATGCAGTCTGGCCATGGTAGAGTGCAGTAGTTTAGTTAAGGCATTGAAGTTGTTGTTCTGCGTGTCCTGTAAGGTTTTTACTCCAGTTTCGGTGGTTGATTTCATGTCTTGAATGCGTCTTTTAATGTTGTCTGTGTGTTCGTAGCCTGGAGAGTGGTGAAGGCCTCTTCCAATTGGTTCAGCTCAGCAGTGGTGGCGTCCTGTACTGCGAGTTGTTGATTGAGTGAGTCGGTGTGTTGTAAGATGGTGTTCTGTAGTTCGTTGATGAAGCCAGTTAGTGCTGTTACTTGTTCCATAATTGTAGTTAGTGTGGTGAGTGCTGCTTCTCTGCTCTTGTCGAAGATGGATGTGGTTGATGCATACTGCACTGTAGTTGGCAGTGAATGGGCAGTAGTTGGTTTACTGTGGTTGTGGTTGGAACTGCGTTGTAGTGGGCAGGCGGCCTGGCCGGTATAATGGTTTGTACCTCCGCAGGAGGCACAATACCTGTGCCGACGTGCCAGGTCATGCATTGAGCAGTTCGCTGTGAACGATGCTGCTCCGCAACAGTGGTAGCGCGGTGGTTCAGTGCAGGCCTGTTCGGTGAGCCCATATAAGCAGCAACGCCTGCATGGGGCGTTACGTCGGCGGTGGCTGGGCTCGAATGTGAGGCGGTTTGGTCCAATAGTGGTTCCGGCTGCGATAGCCGCCTCACACTCTTCTGGCTCCAAGAAATTAACACTTACCAGTGGTGTTGCGCCTCCTCTGTGGGAATATATGCGTGTTGCAAAATGTGCGGATGGCCACTGTCACTGGACAGTTCGGAGAATGTAGGATGAAGCTGTGCTCCGGGGACTCCTCTGGTAGTGGGATCGTCCGTATTTCCATGAGTAGTCTTTCGCGGGGCATCCTGCGGCACATGTTTTCCCTCAAGGGATGCGTTGAGTGCAGGACCCCAGGTTACAGGTGTTACGACTGGAGCTGGATGGATGGCAGCGACTGGCGGTGGTTCGAGCGTAGTGCATTGAATTCGGATTGTTGAGGTCTCTTCTTCCTGGGTATCCTGCTGCCAAAATTTCCCCTTAAGAATTTGTATTGGTTCAGCAGGGCTCCAGGTTGGAGAGGTTGTAGGTGTTGTGGCTAGAACTGGCTGGTCGGTAGTGGGAAGCGTTGGCGCAGGCGTGTCTGCGGCGGCGGGCGCTGTGTTCTTGGCGGCCGGCTCTGGCTTCGTAGCGGCGGGCGCTGGCTTTGGAGTGGCGGAGCGAGTGCTGCGTTCTGATTGACTGGCTGGCGTCTTGCTTCCACGGCGTCCCATGTTGAACTCCCCTAACTCCGGACAGCTGTGGTCGGCCTATTTATACCTGCCGCCGCAGATCATTAGCGCATAGTACCGGTAGGGATCTCTAGTCTGTTTGAGTCTCAAGTATATTACATATTAGCGCCGCTGTTTCGCCCGTCTAAACTATAAGTACTTATTCTGTGTTGTTAGCTGTGGCGAGCTTGTTTAATGATGGTAGCGGGTTGGCGCTACAACAGCATTCAACATGCTTATTTATTATTAATGCTAGTTGACCAACTGAAAACGTCTCCCATATGAACCTTGCATTCTGTCTATACTGTCCAAATGCCAATCCAGTTCATATATGTCATTGTTAAATAATAAAATGAATGTTTAACTTTCTTAACTGTGCTATTTGATTTGAACCCGGACTGAAAAAATGCACAAAGTGGTGTATTCTTTAAAGGAAAATAAAACCGTCAGTTTGGGAAAGGTGAAAAGGATTCTTAAGAGATAAGATTCAGAAAGAGCTTCAAGGCATAAATGATTGTGTTTCTATTTAAAAATAATGATTAATACACACAAACAGGGCTAAATACATTACGTTTAACAAAATAAAACTATCTTCTCCGGCGATGAAGAACATTTGAGCCTAAGAAGGAGAGGAAGAAGCAAAAGTGTGTAACAAATAGTACCTTTTATTGAGCTAGTTTTAGAATACGTTGAAATTAATACAACTGTCACATGGGCCTTACGGTCGTATATGCTAATGTCATCCTTATAACAACCAAAAGAATCATACACATACATACATACAAATATACAATACTTCGATATACTTAAGTTTTTTATTAATAATTTTATATACAAATACAAAAACATGAATGGAACCCTTACTCCTGAGCCCCCCTTCCATTTACTCTCACCCATCTCCAACTCACCCCCTCCTTTATTGCCATTAACCTTCTTTGTCAGGTCTTCTCTAGAAATATTCCCAAATTGTGTGTGTAGCTCGCATGCACCTACACTTCCCGGTAAATGTTCAAACGTCTATTGGAATTAAAAAATTGCGGTGATAAATGCTTATTTCTAAAAAATATTTCCCTGCATTCTGTTAAAATATGTCTCCAGGTGTCGCTTTCTCCGCACAGTGGACAAATTCTCTCCCCGAAAGCATTAACTGTTTTGTTTCCTTTCCAAGACCCTAATCTGAACCATGCGAGGCCAATTCTTTCTTCTCTATCACAGATATCTAAATAATGTCCCCTCCCCACATATTTGAGCCTGTAGGTTAAGAGATAATTTTTATAAGCATTGAGACGAAATATTTTGTCCATATCTCGCAAAGGTCTGTCAACTATTTTTCAACTATTTCGTGTAATGTCCTCTCCTCTTCCCTTAACCAAATATACCCAAAATCCCATTTTGTCTAAGCCTTTCCTTATTTTAGCTCCCTTAGACATACTGCTCGAAGAACAGCTTGGCCGCTCACCGCCCGTTGGTGTCTAACTGGCATGCACGTGCGGACGTCCTGCTGGTGGCCGGAGTCGGCGCGGGTCTCTGACCCGTTGGGCGGGGAAGATCCCCGTAAGGGGGGGGGGAGACGACCTGGTCGTTGCTCTTCAGATGTTCCAGGTACGGGCTCTGCGGACCCTAAGTATCCGTGGGGTACTTCTGACGTTACTAGAAGGAGCCGGGCTGAACTTGAAACGAGCCCCTCCCGCAAGGGAGTTATCCGGTTGGATTGGACTCGGCTTGACAGTGGTCCCGAAACTCACGGGAAATTGAGTACTCACGACGGCAGTGTGTCCCAGGGGAGTGCCGAAGGCGTGTACCCTGGGGGCAGGTCGTTCGTGGGGAGGTGGTGGGTTCCTTAATGCTGGGGTAACTCACCCCTTAAGTGAGTAGGTTAAGCTAGTATGACTATCCACCAGTGAAATACTGGCAGCTAGGTGCGCTCGGCTTTGAAGCTAAGTTCAATTGGCGCGTCTGGGCGTCGCAAACGTCTGCAGCCGAAAGGCGGGTCGGAATAGCTTCTAGGTGCCGTCCTAATGCAAAAACCTACGGAATGCGCAGACCTCTGTGAAAAGATTGAACACCACAACATCTCATGGTAATGGGGAGGGATTCCGTTATAATGTCCGGGGAAGGTGTATCATACCGCCACGGTGCTCTTAAAAATAGTACCTAGATAGGTCTGATGTGAATCGATATCTGGCGACTCGTATGATTCTGTAAATGACTCCATTGCTACTGTAAATAATTTATGGAATGAATATACTAAAATGATCTTTGACTCCTCCGTCCAACTATCTAGAACATGAAAGCATAACATTGTACTTAAACTTCCTTAAACTTAATATGCCAATCCCAACTCATAACAAGAGTTTAAGAAGCATCTGCTTAACGAAGCACTAATGTAGAACTGCAAAGGGGGCAAAGGTGAAAATAGGGATAGAGAGGAGATGAGAGAGACAAAAGTATAAAAGACGTTAGTTTCATGCAATATTCTAATATTGTTAGAGCTGAGAGCACCTATTTATTTTTTTACCACTTCATTAAACGTCCAATGATTTTCAATGTTTCCATTTTCCTCATATCCACGGCACTGTTCCCTTATTACTGTTACTACACCTATCTTATAATCTTCATTTAATTTTCTACACCTTCTACATACCTTACAAATATTTATTTTTCCTGTGCTAATATAAATTCCACCTCGCGTCTAGGTATTTTATTATTCCCCAACAGGGCGCTCTGCACATCACTTTCTTACGTCCATTCCCTATCAGATTCAGCTGATAAGGATAATACAGACAGAAACGATGCCATTTCTTCGCGCCAACCTATTCAAACAAGGTTTACAAATGAAATTTGTTTACTTAAACCTAACTTATGAGTCAGTTTTTTAATTTAGGTTAGGTTTAAGTTTTACCGTAACAAGCAGTATGTACTTATATTAGATCACCGCCACGGGTGGCCGAGATCGCTAAGGCACGGACTCGTGAGTGGGAGGTCTGGGATTCGATCCACCAGGACCATCCTCCATGACTGGGTTTTTTTTTTCAGACTTTCCTCAGTCCTCATAAATGGCAAATGCCGGGGAGGTACCCTTAACTTAGCCCTGGAACGTTTCTTACTTTTAAAAAAAATCTTTTCCACTTTATCATTTCAAGTATCTTCACTTTCCACCGCCTGTGATACCTCAGTAGTAAAAGCGAATGTTAAACTCACATTATTAAAAAAAGAAATAGAAAACACAGTCAGTCTTTTCGCACTCTTTTACCTGCCCTGCAATCTAGTACATTTCTTGCTGTTGGCAGCAACAGTTACGTCACTACCCTCCCCATTTTCCTTCCTATTGCCCAAGTCTTCCTTTTTTGCGGTTGAGCGGAGGATTTAATGGGTTCCGAGGGTTCACCTCTTCTTCTGTTGAGTCCTGCTACCATTTTATGTAAGTTTTGCAACCTCCCTTTCGCTTTAATAATATTAGGAGACTATGTGTGTTTTACCTTAATGGTGATCTATTTTTTGCAATAGTCGGTACCTACAGAGATATTTTTACTTGTGTTACGGCAACAAAACAAAACAAAAAAGATACCTTTTTAAGTTAAGCTATCATAGCTTTGGTTTGGAGCATTATGACGTTAGGAAGGAGTCAAAGAAAATTAATATTTTCTATTAGTTTATGAATAATGGACAGCTTGGGTATAGATTGGCGCCAATCCTTGCATATCTGATCGGTTTTACAGATCGATGCAGGTATAAAGTTTACATACCAAGAAAACGGGCGAAATTGATAATAAAGTTTATGTGCTTGAAAGATACACGAAACAATTATAATGCAGTAAAGGAAGCGATGGTTTCACTCTTTCTGTTGAAGATAAAAGCTCTGTTTATACACAAGCAGCTGTGATTTGAAACAGCAACAGAAATACCACGCTTATCTATTGAAACTATATGAACCATGCACTAACACTTGCTTCTACAATGAAAAAGAACATAAAAGAGGATTCATCAGCTTCTTTCCTCAAGAAGTAACAAAAAGATTTCTTCGCTCTTCGGCTTTAGTTATGATGCCACCATGATCTCTTTTTGTCTCAAAAAAAGGAAAAACGGATTTAGTACCCTCCATTCTCCAACATGAGAATGGAGCCGGAGATACACTGCTGGCCATTAAAACTACAACGCGTTAAACCGATCCTCATTTTCTCAGAAGGAATAAGTATGATTCATCGAAAATACGACTGCAATACTAGCAGGTGTCTGAAATTGATCAAGGAAGAACTGTGGCATATCGAGAGTGCGGGATGTCATTTTGAGAAATTGGAGCTCGTGTTGTACAAAATACGCCCACAGCGAAACGAGTATGATATTAGTGGATAGAGGTAGAACGAACGCACAGATGTGAAGGATCCCAACAGCCTCATCAAACAACTGAACAAGAAGACAGAGGTCATTTCCGCATAACTATTATGAATGCTCATATGTGTTGTAATTTAATGGCTAGAAATATAATTGAATTTTACAATTTTGGAAAAGGTGGAATATACACCCTTGATGCAAATAGTTCCAATTACAGTACCAGAATTAGAACCAGTTCAGGTCAATGTCTATATTTTATAGGATTATTAACATCAATGTGATCAATATTGTAGAAATTGCGTTCCCAGATTCAGTTCATGTAAAATGGCGAGAGTGGTCGTAAATCATCACTTAAGAAGGTATTGCCAGTTCTATCTCAGCTGAAATGCGTGCTTGCATACATCATGATCTGGGAATTAGAGAAAAATCCAGCACCCTACAGAACAAAAGTTGATCAGACGGAATACTTGCAAACAAATACTTGTCACAGGTGTTAAAAAGTCATTTGTTTGGAATGCTCCATGGAAATTCTTTGCAAGTTGCGTGGTTCGAAATAAACATATGACCGATTAAGCAATTTTCTAGAATAAAAATACATTTAAGTAACGTATGCTAGACACGATATCTTTAAAAATCTTTTTAGATGATTAACATAGCCATTATGCAAATAAATGTAAAAACGTGAACGTTATTTCATTTATACAATTATTCTCCTTTTATTTATTTTGCAAATATATTTTAATATCCTGCTTAAATATTGTTTACAGTACTTTCGAATTTATCTTAATTGACACAACTCTAATAAACAAAGTATTTTTATTTTTGACAAAAATGTCGATAAAGGCCTCCCAAAGTTGTCCCGCATTCACTCTGGTAGTTAAGGGTTAAAGCGTATCTACTTGAACTGCAGTGCACAATATGCACCAATGCCTGCAGTTCGCTCTATTAATGTTAGTTGTTTATTTTTGCCACCAGACATTCTTCTGAGAAAAAATGCTTGTCACCAAGAAAAATGTTAACTTCGGAAGTCCAATGAGATAATCAAAGAATTGTCCATAGAATTTGGCGTCTCAGAAAATTGTAGCCATAAATTTTCCTGTTACAAATCGCTTTTGATTGATTCCATTATTTTTACTGCTGTTTTTAAAGTTTGATGTGTACTATTGCTGATGTTATATTTCTATGAACGATTTAGTAATTGCTGAAAGTTTGTGGATTTCTTCAGTCTGATGTTCAGTAATAAAGAATGAAGGCCGCATCCTTTTTTATTTTTATGAAGACGCACTTCCCCAGTACATCTTTTAGTTTCGTTATACTTTTCTGCAAGCGTTAAGGTCATCAATAAAGAACATGGTACTACGATATTCAAATTTATTAATTTCATAACATATACTCAAATATTACAGACTTTCAGAAACTTTGCAGTTGTTTATAAACTAAACTAGAATAAACTGTACTTTAAGCTGTAGGTTTTCTGCATTTCTACCATCTGTTTCAACTGAGGGTTGATTCTTAACATTTCTGTTGCTCTGGCGCACAGTGTTTTATGAATATATACGGATGCCATGCAATCTTTTTTAATATTTTTCTGTTTACTTAGAAAATATTGAAAACCAGGAGGAACATACAGAAAATTACGTTTGTGGCCTCTGCGAAACTTTCTGCACTATCATGATGGACAAGATTAAGCAAAGACTCAACACCGATCTTCTTTGTTCGTTTCCGGACTTCATGCTTTCCACTTCGGTTGGAATTCCACAGGCTCTTTGCACCGTTTAGATCAAGAAATATAGCAGGAAAATGTAGTACATCTAGTGATTTTATATTATAGCATATATGTTTGGTTTCATTTAAAATCTTTATCTCATCAAGTCCCAGCTGGTTATGCAGCCCAATATCACCATAGTTTTACTACCTTGCCGGATAACTGGCACCCAGCAAGCAGGTAAACATTCTAGGTTTCTGTCCTTTGCACTCCAGTTTCCCAGTGTGGCTAAAGCTCAAACTTATTTTATATAGAAAATATAAATTCTAAACCAGGTATCACAACCATATGTTTCTTCCGTTCACGAAATGTAGCTCTCGAAGTCACTTAATACGGTAAAAATGCTGAGTTTTGGGCCAAAATCTCTGTACTCTAATCAACAACGTTTGGTTTATTGTTTTATATTGCTTTTATTCATGCCATTTTGATTAAGCCTGTGACCTTCCGTAGTGCAAAATTCTATAGCAAAAATGGAAATACTAAATAGATAGTCACCAAAATTCCATATCACCAAAGATTGCATCAGGGATGTTGTCTCTCTCCAAAATTGTTCAAAATATACCTTGAAGAGGCTTTAACTGTCTGGAAGAAGAAATGTGAAGATATGGAAGTCAAGGTTGATGTTAAAAGTGTTTACACTTTGCTATTTGCAGATGATCAAATTTGAAAAATCTAATTATATGGTAATAGGAGGATAAAAACAAACTCTAACTATTGAAAATAAAGGAGTGATTAAATATAATGATAAATATAAATATGTAAGTGTTATAATTATGATGATGGAAAAAATTGATGAAATTAGAAAAAACATAAAGAAAGGAAATTCTGCAATATCGACTTTAAGTCATATTTTATGGGATGAACGGATTATTAAAGAAATAAAACATCAAATTTATACATACATGTATACATACTAAAACAGATTATTGCCAATGAAAATAGAATACTGGAGACTGTCAGTCAGGATGTCGCGAAGAGATAGAATCAGAAATTATATAATAAGACAACAAAATGGGAATGGAAAATAATACTGTGGAGGGCTTAACAAGACAAAATTATATGGTCGTTTAATGCGAATGGGTGAAGAGCTTCCAAGAAGAAATCGAAAATAAAACCTAGAAGGAGACAATGCCTGGACCGAGAGGAACGTTTTTCACCAGTTCATATCAACAATAGTTAATTAATAAATGTAAAATGTTTGTATTTTGTAATTTTGTAATTAGCTGCCAAAAAATGTTAATACATTAAAAAGCTGACTAAATAAAATAAACCTTTCGCAGCGAGGCTATTACGTCTTTCATAAGCTACAGTACCAATTAATTTACCTTTCTTTGTTTTCTGCTCACTATTAGATGCTTTATGTTGCCAATAGAGACTAGACAAATGAAGATTTTTAAATTTAACAATTTCTCTGGTCGGGGCATAATGCAGAAAATATGCTAAAAGAAGATAATTTGATTTACTAGAAGTTTACGCCCTGTGCAAAATCATCTCTTTCTAATTGTTGGAATAGAACATAACTAAGAAAGCTATGAAATGTAACACGAAAAAGCTGTAAATTTGCATTCATTCACAGATATAAGTAAATAAATTATTTTACCTGAATTTTCCTGTAAAATTGCAAGACTTGGAACCCAGATTAGCCAATCAGTACCTCGATAGCTTTACTTTTACCAAACTTAAAAATGATACTCAAATGTTAGAAAATTGCTGAGGTTTATGAAAGGAGTGTTTCATTTAATTGTCTGCCCCACGTTGAAGTGCCAAATTTGAGGCGGATTGCTAAAAGTTTTTGGATTAATTGCTTTTGATTTGAATTGGAGTGGACCTGATGTTTGCTGTTAATGTGGGATGCCGATAGCACGAAAGATGTCTGCGTTGAACCCTCCTGCTGCCGCGTTCGTCTTAGGGATGCTAAAATTACTATAAGGTTTTTCTGGAAAGTAGCCAGGAGAGGAAGAAGATGCGGATTAAGGCTTCATAATTGACAAAATTGTTCACACTTCACTGTTAATTTTATTATTCTTTTTCCTTTGGCGAAACTTCCATACCATTAGCAAGGGGGTGGGAGAGTTTTAAATATTTCCTGACGCCGTAACTCACAAATTCTCTAGTCGTTCGCATCGCATAAGCAAAGTTACACTATTGATATCTTTTCAGCAAATTGAGCTTTGCTGTTCCATTTCACCAGGTGTATTTCTCACTATCTAAATTGAACTGCCCTGTCCCGTCTTTCCAAGCGAACTGTATTTTCTCGTCTCTCAAGGTGAACTGACAGTAAAAAGCCTTCAAAAATGCTATTAATAAACTTCTACGAGAATTCAAATTTTTTAACATTGTTGACGCGTTACGGCTTTCACTCTTGAATGGCTTTATCTCTTGCCGCTAGAAGTTCCTCTAAACGACATGGGCTAGACTTAATTCATATTTGCTGGAGATGTTTTAAGGGAGCGAGAATTTCTCTTTTTAAGGGACGGTTGCCCAAGGTGAAAGCTATTCACCGCAGTCTTTTTCAAGGACTTATTTTACGGAGATGAAAAGAAAGGTCCCCTAGCTATTGAATGACCTTGTTCATGGCACCAAGAAGTCACTTCATTGTGTTACATGAAAGTTTTCATCTTTACAGCAGAGCTTTCTGATTCTTGAACAATCTACATCATTCTATATAAATGTATCATAAAATATCAATCTATGGAAATTAATTCATTTAAACAGGATTGAATCTTAATGTTTATTTTAATATTTACCTTATTTTTAAAAAATGGGGGAAGAAATCCAAATGTCAAATTTGTCACGTTTAAAAATAACGAAAGTTCTAACAGTAATGACGTGTTCGGGGCTTCACGTTCTACAATACGAGCTACCGCTTGTCAACTATTTGAGCAATATACCTCGCTATGTTCACAACAAAAGGAAAGCTGCACAAGCATCGTTTATATTCTACTCGTTTCCTTGTCCTGCCACAAGCCAGCAAGGTGTTCTTGAAGCGGCCATTTCTCTGGAAGGTGATCTTGAAAGATGATTATGCTAACAACCTTCTCTTCAGGTCAAGGTGAAAACAATCTCTGTCTCCTGCTGCATTAACTACTGCTTCCTCCTCTTACTTACGTTGCCTTTTTTCATTTCCTTCTCTTATATTATTTATTTATTTATTTTTTGTTTCTTACATTTTTTATACTAGCTCACTAATTGCATAGACATGGTACATATATGAAATTAAATATATATTATCTCTTCCTGTTCTTCATTCTTTTTCTTCTTATCATGCTCTTTGTCCTCCAGCATCAATTTTCCTCTTGAAACATCATCACTGTCACTGTTACCGTTGCCCCCACCAATCATTGTCGTCATTAACTCTTAGTACAGGGCGATTCTCTCTCCAGAGACCCAAAACGATAATCTATAGACATTTATTTAATCACTTGCAAATTTGTATAACACATTCTTCAGCAATGCTAGCCTGGATCTACCTATAATCTATGCTGAAAATGTGTTTGTCTTTATCAAAATTGTGGAATAATCCCCCCAAAGTGACAACACAGGCAACTTCTATCTCTTGACATATAACTTCAATCAGTTGTTTAATTGTGGGATATGTTGGTCAATCTCTTTTCCGAAATATTTGCTATGCCAAGCATTCTGTGTTCTATTCTCAAAATCCTTCCGAAAATTCATTGTAGACGAGAAGGAATTGAAATGCAGACTTCATTTGTTTAAGACATAAAAGTGCGATTTTAATTTTAATAACATAAATTATTACCATAACTGAAATATTTTGAAGGTTTTACATAATTTTAATGCTGAATTATTTAAACATTAAAAACCGAAATTAATGCATACCTTTTCTCAACATTTTCTTTTCTGGTTTGGCCCCTTTTTCCTCATCACTACTGCTTTCACAATTAGTGGGGATTTTTTTGAATAGTGTTTAACGCCCGTTTTTACTACTGAGGCACCACAGGCGGTGGAAACTGATGAACATGAGATGAAATGATAAATTGGGAAAGGATATATTTTAAGGAAGGAAGCATTCTAGGCATTTGCCATTTATGAGGACTGAAGAAAACCTGGAAACAAACTCAGTCAGGGAGAACGGTCCTGGTGGAATTCGAACCTCAGACCTCCTCACGAGTCCGCGTCTTTACGACCTCGGACACCCGCGGCGGTACTAGTGGGGATGTCCTCTAAAGTGCTCTCTATATCACAATCACTAAATGATGCTGACATTGTATGTAATAATAAATGTCTTACTTTATTATATTAACACCAAATCTTAACAATAAAATACATTTGGCGCGGAATGGGATAAACCTAATCCTTGGAATGGCAAAAAAAGAACAGCCAAATCTTAAATAACTTCACAAAGCCTTATCGGCTATTTCCATCCATTCCACACAATTATCAGTCTGTTCTGGTGGTCTATGGTAACTATAAGTGCTTCATAGACTGAAGATCCCGTATTCAATCCCGGCCAGGGTCGATGGATGTTTTTTTTCACGGAAGTAATCGATGGATCCTGTGTCGTATATTTATGGCACGTAAAGAACCTCAAACATGAAAGAAGAGGCCTCTGAGTAAAATTTATTCGTTATTTCACGTACTGATGATTTGATGAGCATCCTAAATGAATAAATAAACACGATTATCAAGTTTACCGCCATGAAATCTCATCTCAATAATTGTTTCCGTGCTGAGAGAGATAGATTTATTTTTTGATTGATTTATTTATGGACGCTCTTTAACATCTCAGGTCATCAGCGTCCCATTCAACTCAGGGCGTGAAACGACCGACAAATTTTGCTCAGAGGTCTCTTCTTTCAGGCTTGAGGTTCTTTTTCGTGCCGTAAATGTACGAAACGGGACCAACGGCTTTACTTCCCTTTCGAATGAAGCCATACTTAGGATTTTTACGCCCGAAAAAATCCATCGGTCCTGGCCGGGTTCGAACCCGCGTTCTTGGGTTTAGAAGGCCAGTATGGTAACCACTACACCACCAGGACCGACAGAGAGATAAATGGAACCTTTATATTCTTACTGCAAAGCAATATTGCAGGATAGAGTTGTGTTACATTGCATACAGCTGCTGAACAAATTAGACTTGATTTATAAAACAGGAGAGTAGATTAAATACGTATCCTTATCAATTTAAGGTCACGTATTCCTACTTTACATGGTTTATTGTTTCTTCAGCCAATTTGCGGACTCATGAATGTTGAGTGAGGTGGTTTCCTGTTGTAAGCTTCATAATCATTTTCTATTGCAACACTTTGATGGTACACGCCTTTCGTCAAATCCAATCCCATTAAATGAACCAGTTTGTCAGTATTTACGAACGAGAAACACTTGCTGTGCGATAGTGTACATTGCTAATCATGCAACATTCGAAACACAACGCCGAGGTGTGGTGACGTGGTCACTGATGAAGGTATCTGAATCGTGGATGTTCATACCGTTTTGCATTGAAAGTGTGTGCGTATAACTTTTCAATGCATTATCTAAATTACATAAAATGTTATACTATACTTTAGGGCCTTCAGGCGAGAGAATCACTTTGCAGTATTTCTTTCTCTTTGTCAAACTTTAAAATACCCTTAAAATGTCTTACTCTGTCCTACTTATATCCCAAAACCTTCCTGTTAATTTTATTTACGCCTGTTATTAATTATTTCCCTTCTAATATAAAATATATCATAGTTTATATCGCATATGGATATATCAATATTCTTGCCGTCTGTGGCTTACCATTTAAGGAGACATTAAGGGCCCCACCTACGCCCATGTATCGCCGTCCCCGGATCATTAAAGATTTATGCCTCCCTCATCTCATTTTTTCCTCTCGGAGGTGTAGGCGCCGTAACAGTGCAGAGGTGCTAAATCATCCTCATCCGTGCCAATTGTTTCTCCCCCTATAACTAATACTGCAATATTATTTGAAGGATCATCTAAAAAAATAAATACTCGTATGTGAAGAAATTGAGAGCAAAATACGAACTGAAGAGCAAGAGAAAATGCAGCTATTGGCAGAATTATGAAAAAATTAAACTTCGGAAGGAACAGATCTAAGAGCCCAATGCATAAAATCAGAACAAGTAGAGAAAGAAGAGTTGTTACTCATTATTGGCGAAGAGCTTTGCTCGCAATATATAACTTTTATTATAATCATGTAGTGCTCTTCCTTAATGTTATTCTGTTCGTTGTTCTTCTTTTATTTCATGTTCCTGTATAGTAATTTATAAACATATATTTATGAAAACTAATTTTTACCTTAGGGTCGTTAGTTTTATTTTGTTTTGTTGCAGCAACGCTGCTAAAGTGAATTTTCTTCTTTTGTTTTCCGTTCTATGTGCTCTGTCGGCCTTACATCTTTGCCCTTTAGTGACCCGGGCTGTTAGCACATTGCAGATGTCCTGCAGATAACAGAGAAAGTGACATTGCCACCTTACTCAATGCCATGCACTTGAGCTCCAAGCAACGCAGGCTGTTATCGTAATTGACATGTTTATGGTTTCCTACGCTTGTAAAGGTCCAGCCATGAGGAACATTTTGTTCATCTGACAGTACAACCTTGATGAGTCGCTTGTTTCTTCGTTTAAATAGCTCCATTAATCTGGAAGATTCCTAAGCATTTTCTTTGTCAGGTTACATCCCAGTATGTATTGTTCACTTTTATGTGACCATGATAACACGTAAGCACAGTAGTAATTAAATACAAACCCCATTATTTTTCTTATTTTCTTTCCTTATTTGCTTTAATGCAATCCATTTTTATGAAGGAATTTCTTAATAAGGCAAATTCAAAAAGGTTACTGTCAATTAAACGGGTCAAGAATTTATTTCACGATAAAAAAAGAACCAATTTTTTTAAGCATTTACTTAGAAAAGACCATTAGTGGCCATTATAGTTCAAAAATAATTTTCTAATATATTGTGACTATTTTGTACTTTCTTTTGATTTGTTTCATTTTGAAAAAAAATTTTTTTTCTTTGCTTGGTAAACTAAATATTTCATCTAGAACTAGAGAGTACTTTGTTATGAATGGTGGGGTTATCTGTGTAAGGGAATGGGGAATTACAACAACCGCAACCGAAAAAAAGGGATATAGAGTCGCCGCGCGTAAAGCTTATTTTAGTGTTTCTATTTTTACTGAAGGCATAAAATGATACTCCATTTACAGCTGATAATGATAATAATGACCTGCGTTATAAGAGGTGTTGAAAATGATGCTCCTCAACGGTACAACATTGCCAGGGAATATTTCCTTCAACTTTTCTTCCGTAAGAATACAGCACTGATTTTAGAATTCGTTTCTTAGCAATGAGAGACAAGATTTTGTTTTTAACAAGTTAATGAACAGTTTCTCTACCTGGAACAACGGTCCTGGTAGTGTAGTTGTAACCATACTTTCCTCGTAAACCCAAGATCGCGGGTTCGATCCCGGCCAGGATCGATGGATTTTTTTCGGGCGTGAAAATCCTAAGTATAGCTTACTTCGGAAGGGAAGTAAAGGGTCCCGACCGTAATCAAGCCAGAAAGAAGAGACCTCTGAGCAAAATTTGTAGGCCGTTTCACGTCCTGATTTGAATGGGACGTTGATGACCTGAGATGTTAAAGAGCGTCCGTAAATAAACCAAATCATCTACCTGGAACACGATTGTCAGGATATTTTCTCGCGAATCGCCTTACCAATTCTCAGCAAAAATCAGTTTTCACATTTGTATCAATCATAAAAGTTCGTTCCTCAATATTATACTTTTGTAGTAGCATAACTAACGAAGAACAAATGACCATATCATTTACTCACAATAAAAGCACTGAGTAACACACGAACGCGCAATGACTCGTTGAAAAAGCTTCTTTCAAAATAACTACAAGCTGCTATCTGCACATGCATTATACGGCATTGACTATTAGTTTCTTCCAGTATGCAGCTAGTTCAAATAGCCTCACTTTATATAGTAACATGTTCAAAACAAATCATGTTCAGGTGGGCTTTTAGGTTGGTAATTATTACGTCAGTCAATATGTTTAAAATAAGGAATAACATTTTCCCAATAATGTGAATAAATCGGTTTCATGGATTAGTCTAGAGTGACGAAGTCGAACTAGTCTCCGAAATGAGCATGGCAACCAGGGCTGAATTGATGAAATGTTCTCGAACACTGGAGACCTGGGTCTGTACTAATTAAACATAGCAAACGAATTTTTTCCGATCTTCTCGGCGACAGAAAAAAACCTGTCAAGGCTTTTAGTCGCGGTGCCTTAGGGTTTTGCATTGGACACTTAACATGTAAATTCTTAGGTTTCGTCCTATTCAGGGGGAACTTTTAGGATCTACTTGTGTAACTACTTGTGTGGATGCATTTTTTCGGTCTTTGTGTATATTATTATTTCTCGAATAACATGACCTGTGCTGCTGTAAGATGTCCACAAAGTGCACTCCTAAAGAAATCTGCTCTTTTCCTGCTGTATCTGTTGATTCTATGCAAGAGACACCATCTTAAAAGGCTACTTTGATACTAAATATACTTCTATGCAAACTCAAAACGAACTCTAAAATCCAGCAGATCATGGAAAAAACCTGAAAGCGAATTTTAATGAGTAGGGACTGGATTTTAATGCAAATACTATTTCCCCTCTGCTGTCAGAACGTATGCTCACTTAGTATATGTGTTAATTACTAAATTTCCAACAATTTAAATAATATTTTATTTATGTTGTTTGCAAATTATGCTCCCTGTTTGCTTGTTTTACATGTACATTTCATAAATATATTTTCATTTTATTTGTTTTATCTTCATATTTGATTTACAAACACAAAATTTTCGACTTAAACTTGGTAGCACTAGTAGTAGCTCTCACACAGCACAATCAATAGCTCACGCCTTATCTGGTCGTAGTCGTTCCCTCACGGTATGAAGGTGGCTGTTAAGGAGTTCTCGGAATTGAGTTCAAGTGTGATGGTTATACTTACATGTAACATTAAATTTATTTTAAATTTTATTGTTTAGTATCTCTTAAGATTATAAAAAATAATCTGCTAATTTACACAAAGAGAAGCATTTCAAAATATTTAACGTTAATAGTTTTAGAAATTCAATTCCACAAGTATTACTGCAATCGTTCACAAGTTGAAACTCCAGGTCATGCAATTCAGTGGTGTGGTGCTGGTATATGGTGAAGGCCTTGTTTTCGTGTAATAATGCCAACAGTAAAAATGACCGTTACAGAGGTATCAACGTGAGTTTGAAGCAGGTGTGTTAACCATAGACGGTACAATTTTGTATTGCTGAGCGTGTGAGAAACAGTTTATTGCTAAGTTACAATTGAAAATATTAGAGAAAAAATCTGAAGTAATTGTATTTGGGTGTCAATCAACAAAATACAAGAAAATTTATTGCAAATTTATAGTTGGATATCTCCATAAAAATGAACCAATCATATTTCGTCTTCAATTGAACTTGAAATTGGATAGAGAGCACAAAAATTCTTCCAATTCATGTCCATAAATACCAATGAACTTTTAAACCATATACATATGCTTTTTAACTCGTATATATTTAACTGAGTTTCTTTAAAAACCAGAAAAACATGTTTCACCCCTTGATAAATCAGTTCTGATTCTGGGCACAATGGGAAAGGAAAAATTAACCCTTATTTTCTCCTTCTCTGAGAAGGCTGGTCTGGAGCGAAATTTGTCTGTGACCTTATGAAATAGAAAATCTTCGGTGCGGAACTTGTCAACTGCCAGATACACACATTTATAAATTGACAGTAATTAGAATAATTAGTAGCATTGCTCGGTTCATATGTCTAGCATGCGGGAAAATTTGTAAATCAAATGCTTCAATACTGCACGTACTGTAAAAACATATGGGTAGAAATGGCCAATATTTCAACAACGAAAATGTTTAGATAAAACAAGCACTGCTCTCGTAGCAAACGCTTCTTTGAAAATGTACCCATTTTATGTTTATAATTTTTGTCCCACAATATTCTAACAATTAGCTCTGCACCTCCATTCTTCCATGCTATGATTTATACCCTGTGTTCCTATTTTATATATTTTATTTTACCCATCGCCGATATCACTATTGCTTATGGGCAGGGTATGTGTCTATTGAGGGAAAAAAAGGTCATGAAGTTGAACCCCCTTTCTGAATAAATTAATGGAAAATCCTTGCTCTAAATAAAATACAAATGTTATCAGATGGTTTTAATTTCTTCTAATCCGCGGACTCATACAGCAAGAATAAAAGTTACTGCTTGTCATGTGACACCTATCTCTCATTCAGTGCATGTGCGCTGCCTGCAGGCGGCAAAGTGCAGAATACCCAAGCACCGTGTGAAATGATGACGTGTAGCGTGTGTGATCAGCACGGAAAACACTGAAAGGATATTAGCAGATGTAAAAGCAAAAATAAGTTCAGAGAAACCAACAGGCAAGGCTTAAAATACTATGTGCAGGTTCTTCGTGGAAATGCTGATATGACTGGTTCAAATCCTGTTTGGATTAGATAAAATTAGCTTAGATTAAAGTGAAATTTGAATCCAGTTAACGTTCCTTTATAATTAAGCTCAGGAACTTGCACTGTGTCCTTTTTCATCGTCTCTGTATGACCAGATATGTATTGTGTAAGACCAGAAGGCTGTTTATCAGATTTTGTTTATGGAAATCTTCCACTGGGTTTTTCAAGTTAGTACTCTCAATGGGGCTTGTCACTGCTAGCCTCATCGGTCCTGGTGGTGTAGTGGTTACCATACTTGCCTCCTAAACCCAAGATCGTGGGTTCGAACCCGGCCAGGACCGATGGATTTTTCGGGGCGTAAAAATCCTAAGTATGGCTTCCTTCGGAAGGGAAGTAAAGCCGTGGGTCCCGTGTCGTACATTTATGGCACGAAAAAGAACCTCAAGCCTGAAAGAGAGGCCTCTGAGCAAAATTTGTCGGCCGTTTCACGCCCTAAGTTGAATGGGACGCTGATGACCTGGGCTGTTAAAGAGCGTCCATAAATAAATCATTCAAAAAAAAAAAAAAACTGCTAGCCTCTTCTTCACATTCCAAAATATTGTGAGAAATTGTTCATCATTGCATAGTACCAAATTTTTTCTCAAGCTGCAATTACTGGACAGTAGGCTATTTACTAGTCTTATTTGGGGTTTGTTGTTTCAGAATGTCAAAAATAAGACATTCAATAAATCTTTCCACTGCGAATGCTTCAACTGTAATTAATGGCTCAGCCTAACAGGTTTCTGCAGATTCTTTACTCGCTAAATATTCATTTTTTTCATTGAATATTACACCCTGGCATCCATCAACTGCTGCATTATCAGTTTTGCCCATTTCCAATTGAATTTTGAAGTTTTTGGCCTGAGCTGTCAAAAAAAGGATAAGTGGCCTTAAGCGTTGCACGACCTCGGTCCCAGTGGTACATAATTAATTAACTTCTCATTATAATCGCTCAATTGTTTGCTCAAAAACTGCCGAACAGTATTAAGGACGCTTTAGAAACAAGTGGGGAACTAGCAGCAGCGGAAGACGAGGAATTTACCTTAATACTCCCATCAAATTCTCTGCTAAATATTTTATTTATTTTATGTAATAAAACATTAATTCAGTTATTTGTTCATGAAAAGTAAAATCCACTAAATAATTGTGCTAGGTGAAGTTAGTCCACTTATCGAAGAGTTATCATTTATACGGATTCGCATCAGTGAAAGCAACAGTAATAAAAGCATAACCATACATAGAGAAAACTAAAATTAACAGGAACTAGAGAAGCAGAAATGAATGAAACATTGAAGGAATCATACAAACAGTGTAATATTTCGTTGCGTTCCTCTTAAAAGAAAGACAGGTGAAGGTAAAAATAAATATTAAATTTCGTAGGTAACGTAATGCATACAAACAGATTAAACTACAGCAGTTTCCTATTCAGATAAACAAAATGAAATAAAGTTATTTTAAACAATAAATATGTTGTTTTAATGAACAGTAACATAAAATTGTGTATACGAGTGCGTAACAGATTGCTTAATATGGTAATAGGTTTTCAGGTCTAGTAAATTTGCAACAGTCATCATGACCCACCCTCACGAAAACATAAATATATTATAATATGTATGTGCAAACCCAATAATAATATTTATGAATTGTAATTCGTAATGTAAAATATCAGTATGTATATCTGTATAATATGATATAACTTTAACATGTCATTTGTATGTAGCCAAAAGGAAACGTCTCTGGTGTTTTCTGTTGCGGTAGCTTCGAAAGCCAAAAAAGGAAGAGTAAACCCGAGGGTCGAGAGTGGTGCCACTTTCAAAAGGACTGCCGTTGGAGGATTAATAAACCCAAGGACTTTTAAATTCGTTCCCGACAGATGGTGCACAGTTAACCTTTAAACTAGCCAATGTCAACAAGAGTTTTAAACGTTCATATAATAACTGATGACACGTGCTGGCCGGTGAATTTAAACCAGCCAATAGTAAATATATTTTTTAAACTTCTAAACAAAGGCGCGAGACTTGGGCGCGTTTGTGTGACTCCTGTGGAGTCGTCAAGCCAACCACGCAGACACTTCAGTTCAAGTAACGCGTTTTAAGTTTCACATTCTGCGGAGGTACTTATACTCATCTGCAAGCCTTACACGCAACGAAAAACGCTCATTGTTAAAGTCTACACCTTGTGACTAACGCATTTCTAAGTTCTATACGCTTTGAGACATATGCTGAGGCAATCATAATAAATTCTACTTCGCGGTTCTCAGATTCAGTTCATAATAGTGGAAGTCACGGCAGTTAATTCGACGCAAAAAAAATTCTATCGTACGCTAAACTCCAGAGGACGCGACAGATCTTGAGCATATATAATATGTCTCAACTTTGGTTATTACACTACTTCCTCCCTCCCAGTCCTGTTGAGTAGGAATTTACAAAATAGTCAAATAATCTCCTGTGAAATTATCACTAAACCGCTTCATAATTTGGCATCAAGGACATGAGGTCAACAACACCACCAACAAAGGTATCTAATAATTTGACAACTAACGTGGCTGCCATCCCAAAATTTAAGCATATACGGAAAGATATATATAAAAGTATATGTCTAACTTTGCCTAACAATCGTTATAATTAGGAACAACGGCGGGGAAATAAGAGAGAGAGGAAAAAAAGAAGACTTGCCTGTGATATTGTGAAAATTTTATGTTACCCCATGAAGGAAAAGGTTACAGTTTTGCCTATGAAGAATAATCGTTGAAAATAAGCACTCTATGAAAGTGATTTTCTTTTTCTGTTGAAGGGAAATTTCTCCATGAAAGTGGCTAAAGCTAAAATAATAGTACAATTAAAAAAAAATAAACCAAAATCAGTCATAAAGAAAAAGATTGGCAAATCCCTTGCAAGATTACGGGAACCGAAGAAGGTTCACGCACCACAGTTTGAGAAACACTGCTCTAAGATAACTAACGACATCCTGAAATTTCAGTTTTAGACTGGCTAGCCAAAAGTGTGTATTGAACACACATGAGCTCTTGAGATCCCTGGCTAGGAACTAAGAGACAGAGAACACTAGAGAGAGAGGCGGGGGAAACTTGGGAAAGTATTAGCTTGAAACCAAAGTTTGTCGATCACTAGCTGAACTATATTTGCTATTTATTGTCGCTTTGACTGCATAGATCTTTTCACGACGCCTGTAGGTTGTGGACTGAATACTATGGGATGAATGAAATGAGATAATGATTGCGCAAATGAGCTCAGAGTCCTTGGCGCCTTAAAACTATCTATCATTCACCTTCTCAGAGTAAGGAACTCTGAAAAAAACCTTACCCAAAGAGCTCGACCTGACCAGGAATTGAACCCAGAATTCCTGATTGGTAATCGCAAACGCTACCACTAGATCAAGGAGGCTGTCGATAAATTAAAATGGATGATAAACCTACGAGTTATTGAAAACGCAAAATCTTTAAGAATGTTACGGTAAGTACATGAAAATTTAGTCGTGGTAATATTTGTTTTTCAAATGATTAGAGGTTGGCAATTTCATTTTTAAAATTAATTAATTAATGTTTTAGAAAATCAATAAAACGCCATTCTTTTAATGGTTAAACAACTGAAAGCCACATATCGTTTGTTATTTTTGCTTTAACCTTCATGTGTCAACTTTTATTGTACATAAGAATTCTTTTAATACAGCTTTACGTTCTACATTTAAATTTGGTTTTGCTTAAGGACGCTATTTAACATCCCGGGTCATTCAATTTATGGCGTGAAATGGCTGCTAAATTTTATTCAGAGGTTTCTTATTTTAGGTATGAGGTTCTTTTACATGCCGTAAATCTACGACATGGGACACGTGGCTTTACTTCCCTTCCAAAGGAAGCCATACTTTGAATTTTGTGCCCTAAAAATCCATTGACCTGGTCGGGTTTGAACCCGCGACCTTGGGTTTACTAGGCATGTCTAGGTAACCACTAGACCACTAGGTTCGACGTTAATAATTACAACAATTATTACTATGAAATAAATGACCAGAAACGAACGCTGTAAAATTTCCTCAGAATTATAATGAGCGCTATAGTAAACGAACAGGTGGTCGTATAGACATTAATATTAAGAAAGATAAAACACTCTTTTAAATGTTTCCGATAAAAAGTAAATAAAAATATAGAACTGGAAGAAAAAAAATGTTTAGTCATGTGTACAAAAGACGAACAGATAACAGAAGGCAGTAGGGGAAGGGGAAAAAGGAGTAGGAGTGGGAGATGGTGGTGGTAGCTGGTGGGGAAATTTAAAAACAGAAGAAGAAAATTAGAAGTAATAAAATATAAAAGAAATCTTGAGGCTCCTACTCCCCTCCATTTATCCAGTCATTCAAACAATTGAATAAAGTAACGCGAATTATTTCGTCGCACACATGACGTGATGCCAACATGTAATTATCAGTAATAGCCTAGACCTTTTGCATAACCCGAAAATATTCATCTTGCGAAACCAGTTTGATCCTGTTCTAAATTCGATTATGCAAACATCCGTCCCTGTTTCTCTGTTTATTCTATTTAATTAAATTTTTTTTCCAAACAAAATCTATTTGCGGAAAATAATAAATATATCTGCAGAATTACACAGGAGTAATTGCATACCTTGTTATTTAAATATTTAGAGTAGAGATGATGTTAAAACAAGGGTGGCAATCCAGAACTAGTAATAGTTTAAAGTAAATAACACTCACTGTGGTTTCTTTCGGATATTAAGACATTGGTATGGCTAAGAGTTCATCGCGGGTACAATTAAAGTTGGGTCAATTACCAGGGGTGTATTCCTAATTCTCAAGAGACGAATGTCAGGTGTCTTCAGATCCTATTGGGGCCCTTAGTACAATTGTGTCTTACCTCGAAGGTCACTGGGACTTCGAATATTTAAAAAAAAAAAAAAAAAAAAAAAAACCTACAAAGCCAATTACGTAAGACTAAAATTGGTAGCTGTTTTATAATAAATGCTGTTGGCTTATTAAATTTGCTTCAATAATAACGCCATTATATATAACTTTATTTTTTCAGAATGAATGAATAAATGGTGTTCAAGTCCGTTTTTGCCACAGAGGCACCACAGGCGCTGGACACATGAAATGAAAGGATTGGGAAAGGATTTTTATTTTTAAGGGGGGAATCGTTCCAGGCCTAAGTTTAGAGTACTTTCCCGGCATTTTCCATATATGAAGACTTAGGAAAATATGGAAAAAACCTCAGTCAGGGAGGACGGTCCTGGCGGGGTTCGAACCCCAAACCTCCCGCTCACGAGTCCGCGCCTTAACGACCTCGGCCACTCATGGCGGTTTATTTTTTCAGAACTTTTAATTGCATAACATTAATTACATACAGATGAAGTTGGGAAATGCTATGCAACTTATTTTGATGTACTTGATATAACAAGACCTTAAAACATAGGTATACCATCAACACTCTTGCTCAAGTATAATGAACCTTGACAAAAGATTTAATAGCTAAAAGAGCTAATAGTCAAAAATTACTTGATTGAATCTCTTCAAATGATCTGACATAAAGGCAATGGATCATGAACAATATACTGGGAGGCCCACGAAACGCCTCAATAGTACATACAGCTTAGGCCACGGCGAGTCAGATAATGAAAGAATAATAGCGAAGGGAGGAAAGGAAAACGAATAATTGTGTTATCGCGATTCATAGATAATGCCTATTTCAACGAAGAGGAGATATGTGCCGTTAAAAAGTGTTTACAACCATACCGTGCGAAATATATTCTTTGCAATAAAGAATTATTGCAGTAATGGATGCAAAAGAGGCCAGTTGCGAACGCGAAAAAATCGAAGACCTCTCCGTTCTTACACCTGTTGTGGTGATATTCAAGCTCGCATGCTCAGATAACCTACTAAGCCAACACATAAATTACTGATATTATGTCCACTGTTGTTTACGGGGCAAGGGCCGGTTTTTCATGAGTTACCCTTCACAAGACACAGACATCGTAAAGCATTTTAATTTAGCTTTGAATGTGTGCCCTTCTCTTCAAGCCACATTTTCATCTTGAATTGAACAGGCTTTTCCCTTCATTAATGTCTTAGGATTTTTAATAAGAGAAATTTTTAGGACAGGGCAGTTTTAAAATTAAAACTAAGAGTTCTATTTTTGAAAAGTATCTAAAGATCAATAATCACTATTTGCTGTTGTTGTTGATTTGCTAATTTACGGACGCTCTTTAACATCTCAGGTCATCAGCGTCCCATTCAATTCAGGGCGTGAAACTCCCGACAAATTTTAGCTCAGAGGTCTCTTCTTTGAAGCTTGAGGCTCTTTATCGTGCCGTAAATGTACGACACGGGACCCACAGCTTTACTTCCCTTCCGAAGGAAGCCATACTTAGGATTTTTACGCCCCGAAAATTTGCTGTGAAAAGTGTAATACCAATATCCGTTTAATTCCTTCGCTTTAAGTCACTAAACTTCAGTGAATAACAAACACTTCTTTGATTCTGATAATAAATTTACCTTAGAGCTCTAACATTTTCTAGTAAATGTTAAAATGTTTGTAAAATGATAGTCAAAAGAGACGGAGAAGTGTTAAAATGGGGGTTTTGATACTTTACGCAAAAAAACTGCCTATAACTCTATGGAATATTCCCGCTGTGTCTTCTACAGTATTGTTCCTTATTTTTATACTATTTATTTTGAACGAAACCTTCACATTTTTTGTTAGAAGTAGTTTTATCTATAAATAATTTCATAAATACAGCACCCACAATATGACTTAAATGCTAATCATAATGATTATTGCACGCAGCTCAGTAGAGGTTGTGGTTACAGCACCCCGTGCTCATCGAGTGCGCATTATGGCAAATCTGCCGTTGTCTGCATAAAAGTTACCTTCTCAAAAGCATTCACAAATGGAAATGTTGCAGTGCCAGTGTAAAACTACGACAGCTACAACGTGTTTTTATATCAAATTGATATAAAAAGGTATATTAATATAGCCCTTAACACGTTAAGCATTCGAGGTATTACTCGGTTTAATTTTTGTTAGGAAGTCAAGTACAAAATGGCTCCTTCCGAGCATATTAAGTGTTACACTAGGAATTCTAGTATTTCATTTAAACTTTCAGTGTAGAACCACACTATTTATATTTGATATATACTTGCACGAGTCCTGTTTGAAAATTACTTTGCACTTTTTCGTACATGCTGTGTGTTATCTAGCTTATACCGCTTAATTTAATAAACTAATCCGGCATAAAAATAACTTTTATCAAACCATATTTAACACAGAATTCAATATAGTGTTTTATAAACCTAAAAAAATATATATATTAATGTATACTACGTGAGGTGAAGAGAAAACGTGAAGCAAATACTACAAGACAAATATGAAAGTCATCTTAGGGAGAAAAAGAAATATCCGTAGAGAATGGTGTTTGACGTAACAATAGAGTAAAACAAAAACTTATCACGTATGGAGACACTTTGGGAGTAAATTACACAAATGAGTAACATCTGTACATTCTCTTGTTGTGTATAATAACATATCCTGTATTACTAGCACGAAAGTCATATTTTATTTAATTTATAGATGTCGATATCGCTTATTGTTACAGATGCACAGAATAAACAACTTGAAATATTCCGGAAGTCTTGTGCGAGTTTGCTGAATGAAAATATACAAAGAAAATGACAATTTATACCAGTAGGAGTTTTAAGTGTTGCTAAAGTTTTTTTTTTTTTCGTTAGTTCCCAAGAAGTCTGCTTCGTTATGTAATTTGTTCTATGAATGGAGAAAATTAGGAATGTGAAAGGAGTTAACGAAGGAATTACTAAGGGTGTTAGAAACTAAGGTTACAAAGCCTACAGTGAAACGTGTATACTTTATTTCATACAACCAATGCTAATAGTACATGCATAAGGTTAGTTTTCGACATAGTTTCCATTTAGGCACTTGGCGCTTTGTGGTGTGAGTTTCAGTATCTGACAAAACGCCTGTCCTTGCGTGTTCAGCCACTTTGTAGCGAACTGTTTCACCTGCTGATCTGAAGCGAATCGTCGGCCTTCAAGTGAGGAAAAAGGTGAAAGTCGCTTTGAGCTAGGTCCGGGCTGTAGGGAGGATGGTCGATGATGTCCCAGATAAACAGCGTGGTGGTCTTCTGGGCTGTATGAGGTCGCGCGTTATCGTGAAGGAAGATGATGCCCTCGGTGAAAAGTCCTGCCGGTGAATTTCAGCCGCGGTTACGAGTTTTCTATTTGTGTTTACCTACAACTAGCGCTGAAACTCTGCACAGTTGCCAACTCCATCTATTGGAATTACCGCACACCACTAATTTCTATTTAACGGACGAAACTTCAGGAATATCGGCCTTGTAACCTTAGTTTCTGATTGTATATTGGCTTAGTTTTCAGAGAACGTAAAAACAAGGTAAGTAGAAATCTTAATTTTAAAGGAATGATTAGTCTACTCATTGATAATTTTATTTAAGCTGTAAAAAAGTGAACCAAAATATAAGAAAATACTGATAGAAATCTTAATTTGAATACTTCGATAGCAAATAATGGTTTATTAAATTTCGATTTAGCTGTTAATACATACATGTCACTTATTGTCCTCTAATTTTCTTTAATTCAAAATGTATTTCCAGGAATGAATTAAAAAAATTAACTCACGTCTATAAATAAAATAATTGTTTAGACTAGTAAGGTAGGTAATTAGGTATGTAGGTAGGTAGGTAGGTAGGTAGGTACGTACGTACGTACGTACATACATACATACATACATACATACATACATACATACATACACACACAGATCTACTTGTATACATACAAATATACAAACACATCAATATACTTACGTTTTCTATTAGTAATTTATATATAAATAAAACTGTCGGATCTTCTCTAGAAATATTTCAAATTTGTGTATCTCGCATGCACCAACACTTCCCGACAGATGTTCAAACTTCTATAGGAATTCAGAAATTGCGGTGATAAATGCTCATTTCTTGAAATCTCCGTTTCCCTGCATTCTGCCAAAATATGCCTCCAGGTATCACTTTCTCCGCACAATGGGCAAATTTTTTCCCTGTGTGAGCATTAACTGTTTCGTTTCCTTTCCAAGCCCCGAATCTGAACCAAGCAAGATCACTTCTTTCTTCCCTGCCACAGATTTTTAAATTTTTTTATAGTGTTTAACGCCCGTTTTTACTACTAAGGGTCGGTCCTGGTGGTGTAGTGGTAACCATACTTGCCTTCTAAAGCCAAGATCGCGGGTTCAAACCCGGGCAGGATCGATGGATTTTTTTCGGGCGTAAAAATCCTAATCATGGTTCCTTCGGAAGGGAAGTAAAGCCGTGGGTAACGTGTCGTACATTTACGGCACGAAAAGGAGCCTCAAGCCTGAAAGAAGAGGCCTCTGAGCAAAATTCTTCGGCTGTTTCACGCGAGCGTTCGTAAATAAAACAAATCAACTACAAATTACTACTGAGACACCACTGGCAGTGATCACTGATGATATGTGAAATGAAATGATAAATTGTGAAAGGATTTTTTAAGGAAGGAAACGTTCCAGGCCTAAGTTTAGGGTACTTCTCGGCATTTGTCATTTATGAGGACTGAAAAAAAACCTTGATCAGGAAGGACGGTCCTGTTGGGATTCGAACTGCAGACCTCCTGCTCACGAGTCCACGCCTTAACGACCTCGAACTTCCGTGACGATTTGCCACAGATAAAATTACAAGATAGTAAAACTATAATTCAAATATCAATAAAACTTTGAATAGCACTTTCTTGTAAAATGATTTTCGTAGATATATTACTTGTATAGCTATATGCAAACTTACAGAGCTGTCACGCGGGCCATTCTGAATTCAATCTAAGACCCTTGCGCATATCTTTTCCACACAGTCCAACATACGGGAAAGTTGTCGATCAGAGCTTATTGTTAAAAAAAAAAAAAAACCCATATCGGTGATTACGTCTTTTAGAATGCGAAGGTTGAGGAACTTTGATTGAAAAACTTGTATAATTTACTATTCAAATAAATAATTGAAGAGCAATTTGACGCGTGATAAACTTTTTTGTACCAGGTATGTTCTGAATTTTCATTTTTAAAAATATTTAAAAGGAAAAGAACTTCTAATTTACTATAATTTTTCATTCGATTTTGTGTTTCTGCTTGTTATGTTTAAATGCCTATATCTTTGCCTTTTACATTAACTAGTTAGTATTATTTGTAACTATTTGTAATGTAATGCTATTTTTATTTTCTTTACTCTCTTCCCAGAATTTGGAACGTCATCTTTGTTGTTGTAACTCTGAAGAAAATGAACTATTATAAATTAAACTAATATGTTTTTACCCTAGCGATCCCTTTATTTGCATTGTAACAGTCACATTCCAGGAAATCATAAGTATCGCATTATGTAAGTGAAACACTTGCTTTGAATTTAAATGGCATAAGCACTTTCAATTATCATTGACGAGTGTTATTTTTTTCTCTCAAAAAGAAAATGTGTTCTAATTCATGCACGTGCAATATAAAGAAAATGCAACAGCATAAAAAAAATAAAACACCAGAATAATACTGTCGCTGAGAAAAATGATGCGAGATAAAGGTCGGCGTGAAGGAAGCGTGTGATGAAATTACCAGCTACGCAAAAATTATGTATACACATTGCGTAATCAAAGGATTGGCTCGAAATTTCAGGCCTTCTAAATGAAATTCAATGTTTTTTTACAATTTGTTGGGTATCTTTGACTGGTGTAATGAGCCTTTTGGGTGTAAGTACAGAGAGAAACGTCGAAGAAATCAACAAATCAAGGTCGCATTGTTTAAAGGAAAACGGTGGGGGGGGGGTATTATACGAAGGTATTATTATACATGCCAACCTAACAGCAGGGGGTCTGGCTTCCGAACGGCACAGGAGCACCAGCCGGCAAATTGTTCCCCAAAATGTGAGATGCACAAGGGAATTTTTTAAAATATGTTTAACGCCCGTTTATACTGCTAGGGCATCACAGGTGGTGGACAATGATGATACATGAGATGAAATGATAAAATATGAAAAGATTTTATTTTTAAGGAAGGACATGTTCCAATTGTAAGATTAGGTTCCTCCCCGGCATTTGCCATTTATGAAGACTGAGGAAAACCTAGAAAATCCTCAATGAGAGAGAACGATCCTAGCGGGGATCAAACACCAGACCTTCCGCTTATAGACAATAGCTTTTGCTAAGTCATACACCTTTTTTAATTAGATGATATTGCCAATGAATTTTTAACATGTAGGAATATATTTATCTTTTTGGAATAAGGATGTTCGCATAGAAAACGTAAGGGTCATACGAGATAAACAAAACGATAGTATCGAAATTACAGGTTGTTCCAATGACATTATAATTTTTTAAATGCCGCGAGCATAGCAGTTTTTTTGGTTTAACCCCCTACTACATTAAGTTTTCTTAAAGAAGTTGCATATAGAGATGATGTTTCACAGGCGTTGTTTAATGCAACCCAATGTACTTTAATGCAATCATTTCCATTCCGTTTTTCATATAGCAGCAGGGGCGTTCACGCCTTTTGCAGGTTCATATTTGGTATCAAATGCCTTCTCACTTCTTTTTGAACAGGTTAGTCTCTCATTCTGTACCTGACTGCGCTTTGTAGTTGTCAATAAAATTGTTCCTATTATCGACGGCTCGTGAGGAATGATAGTCAATGGCATTTCAATATTTTCTTAATCAACAATATAAATCACTTACCCTCTATTGTTATTTCAAAAGTGGAAGAATGTTTCTGTAGTCAGGCACTCGTATACTGAAAATAAACAAAAATTTTGGTTTGGTTACATTGTTGCTTAGTTTGCACAATGTCGTTTTGCCCTGAAGACTTTACGCAACAAATAAAGATTTCCGGATGATAAGAATAGTAATAATAATAATAATAATAATAATAATAATAATAATAATAATAATAATATATTCCAGTTCTATTCACTCTATTGGAAGAATTTTTAACCACACAAATGAAATCCTTGCAATGATAATGGAATAAAAATAATGATGATGATGATGATAAATAATAATAATAATAATAATAATAATAATAATAATAATAATACTCTGTTAGGATGATTTTATGAGTTTCTTGAAAATGATAATACACTCTAGAAATATTAAATATTTTCATTCGTGTTGTTAAAATTCCCCGTAACAAAGTGGATAGAACTGGTATTTAAACAACTGTGTCATTTATGGATTCGGTGTTGTTTAAAAGGGTCATAAAGCCATAATCTTCAGAAAATAGTTCTAGTTTAGTTGTTCCTACCAGAAAATGAGGCAAGGGACATCTTGAACAATATTTCTTGTTTCTTCTACTTGTTGTACCACCACGGGTGGCCGAAGTCGTTAAGACGCGTACTCGTGAGTGGGAAGTCTGGAGTTCGAATCCCGCCAGGACCGTCCTCCCTGATTAAGGCTTTTTCCAGGTTTTCCTCAGTCCTCATAACTGGCAAATGCCGGGGAGGTACCTTAAACTAAGGCCTGGAACCTTTCCTTCCTTAAAAATAAATCCTTTCCCAATATATCATTTCAGTGAATGATCATCAGTGTTCACCGCCTGTGGTGCCTCTGTAGCAAAAACGGGCGTTAAACAACATTCATCAATTTCTAACCCCAGACCTACCAGTACGAGTCCGCGCCTTAACGACCTTGGCTACCCGTGGCGGTTCAACGCCTTTATATTGGATATTGATGCATATAAGAAAATTAAATTAATTTGTTATTATGCATATTTTTATTAATTTCCATTTGTTTTCCACAGATTCCTTGCTAGTTCTAAGGTCTTATTAGTCGTATATACAATTCTATCGCTGTCGTTCATTGACAATTGACGCCATTCTTAACAATGTTGAACCACTTAGAGTCAATTTCTTTGAATTGAAAATATGAAACGGAAAGACCCCAGAAAAGAACCGTGAGATATGTTCACATGACCCGTGAGATCTTATCTTGTATAACCGGAAACAGTTTCAGATCTTATTTTTTAAACTCGTATGGTTTACGCCCACCATCGCATGAGATATCGCCACGGATAGTCGAGGTTGCTAAAGAGTGGACTCTTGAGCGATATCTAGGATTCGTTTTCTGCCGGTTTGTCTTTCCTGATTGTTTTTTTTTTTTTTCCCAGGATTTTCTCAGTACCAATAAAATGGCAAATGCCGGGGAGTTATCATAAGGCTGGAAAGCTTCCTTATTTAAAAGAGAAATCTTTCCCAATTTCTCATTTCATCTCATGTATCAACAATGTCTAAAGCTTGTCGTGTGTCAGGAGTAAAAAAGGGGGGCTTTAAACTCGAATAAAAAAAGTTCACATGATTCATCAGTTTTTCCACCGGTGTGGGAGCTAAACATGACTGGCTTGATCGTGACTTGTATCCAGCCAGTCACACCAAGTCATCACTAGAAAATTTTGATTCTAATAAACATTATATTAGTTTTATAAACGTATTAAAATAGTTTTTAACACAACACGTATTAGTTATTTAAATATTTAATTAGTTTTTTCAATTTTAGCACAGTCTATATTACTTTTTTAAATATAATAAAACAGTCTTTTTTATTTATTTAATATAACTGTTTATTAGTTTTTAAACATATTAAATAATTTTTTAACTTTTAACACAACTTATATAAGTTTTTTAAACACAATAAAACAGTCTTTTTAATTTATTTAATATAACCGTTTATTAGTTTTTATTATTTTCAGATAGATTTTAAGTTTCCCTTTGCTAATATAAAAAACACATTGAAACACATATATTATTTTTTTTATTTACTTACTTTTTTCATGATCCAGAACCACAATACCTCATTAACACTTTGGTTAATTTTTATCATTTTATAGAATATATTTTTAAAGTACTCTTGTAATTTCTAAGTCTTTATAATGTAAGGACACTGAGCCTTTTAAAAGTTTTATAGCCCACTAAACCCATCAAGAACATTTTGAATTAATCAGCTAATACATTATTGCACTACATTATTAAATACGTTGCTAGGTGAAAAGTTTTAGCAAATGCATTTTTCATTGTTGCAAATGCTGCGTTTCGCTGTAGATTTTTGGTGAGCTTCAATAAACAGGCTGTGATCTTGGGCTTTGGTATTTTATCCTGAAACTATGCCATTGACTTCCATTGCATTTTTAGCGGTACAGGTGCGGATTCCAAGCGCTAAATAACTGCAGGAAGATGACTGAAATTGCCGTAATAAAGGATAGATAGGTTGATGCTATGATTTGTTCAGAACGGTTTTAGCTTTGATTATGGAGGCTGTGTTGATGACGTCAAATTATCTAAAACACTCTTGACATACTCAAAGTGGTCGGCATAATATATGGGTGCCATTAGCCAAATTTCCCAACGGGCGATGATGTTCTTGCAGGAGATGAGCTGCTCGTGGTAGCATTTCCTTGAACATCTGAATAAGAATGGCAGATTTCAGAGAGATTTTCTTAATGGATGAAATAATTGGGAAACGATTCCTAACGTCTTCACGTAAGCATGACATATGATATGAAATGTTAGGGTGGAAACTTTTCAGTGTCCCTCCCGCCTGATCTTGTAGACCGCACTGTCGAAAATAAGAGGGTAGGTGCCTAAATTTCCTGCGCAACCGTTTTCTAGACAAAACGATATTTCACTTTTCAATATAGTTACCCTTTATTGCAATACACATCTCACATATGTTAATTAACATTTCAATCTCCCCCCCCCCAAATAGTCAGAATAATGTCTGGAAAATTGGCATAAAGAGCATCCAGCACTTCTTTGTCACATTTAAATTTCCTTCCTCGTAGGTCCTTCTTGGTTTTGAGAAGAGGAAATAGTCACTGGGAGCTAGATCTGGGCTGGAGGGTGGATGGTCGATCTCCTTGAAACCACATTTCTTCACAGCTTCCTTTGCAACAAGAGCTGTGTGCATAGGCGCGTTGTCGTGAAGAAGGCGCACAACCCTCAGCTTTCCTCGCCTTTCCTCTATGATGAAAGCACGTAGTCTGTGCAGTAGGCCAGCATAGTACTCCCCCATTTACTGTGGTGTTCCTCTCCTTGAAGTCAATGAAGAGTATTCCTTCACAGTCCCAAAAGATTGTGACCGTGATCTTCTTGGTTGACTGAGTGACCTTGGCTTTTAGAGGCGGTGCTTCGCCAGGCTTACGCCACTCCATTGATTCTCTTTTGTACAAGGAATCATAATAGAGAACCATAGTTTCATCTCCTATAACAATGGTTTGCAGAACTTCTACCTCGTTGCCATGGCAGAGGTGCAAAAATGCTGGACAACATTCGTTGCTGCTTTTGGATTGAGGAAAAAAGTCTAGGTACCCATCTTGCTTTAACCTTATTCATGTTTAAATGTTCACGAATAATTCGGAGGACTGTTGTTTTAGAAAGGCCCAACCGTACTGCTATTTCTGTAACTTTGAGCCGCCGGTCTTCCAAAATTTCTTTTTCCACAAGAGCAATGTTTTCAGGAGTGAGCACCTCCAAGGGCCGACCTGCATGGTCTTCGTCTTCAATGCTTTCTCGACCTATTCGAAAAAGTTTAACCCATTCTTTTACGACAGCATATGAGGGGGGATGTTTCCCCATATACACCGTCCAGTCACTTCATTTGGAGTAAGGTCTTTCTTTTGTGAAGAACTTAATTACAGCTCGACACTCCATTTGGAACATGTCACAATCTTCTACACATAGTCTTCTTTATGCAACTATATCTGAACTGAACACAACGGAAGTTACAGCTGCAACTACGATTTGCTTGACAGAGAAGGTATGACGCCAGATAAAGGTTTTGTGAAGGCTATAATCCTTATCGGTGAGGCCGGAAATTTATATGATCTACCCTCGTATCTGCATAGTTCATTTACTGAGTAATTTCAGAATTTATAGAGAGAAGACTAAATTGTTCACTCAATATTACGCCATTAATGATCATAGGCCATTCTTAAACGGCTTAAGAAGTGAGAAAGAGTGCTCATTTATTTGAAGTTGGCCCGCTCTCCTGATTTGACGGTCCTTGGTTTTTTTCTATGGAGAAAACTGAAGGCTGTAGTTTACAAGGACATGTCGACTACACTAAAAGACATGCAGCGTCGAACAACAGCGGATTGTTATACTATTTCTGCTGAAATACTAAGTAATATTGCAGCTAATGGTCACCATATTTCAACCTTATGAGCATTTCCTATACTTATTATAACAGGGTAAGACAGTTTCAGACAATCATCTTAAATAAAACAAGCATTTAAAAACAACTGAAAAGCCTTATCTAATTATCATTTGTTTTTAATGGCTATTTATATTAAGAACTTTCGGTAAACGAAGTTAATATTTTAATATTTTTTAATTTATTGAATATTATTACATTGATACATTAAAAAAATGTAAATTTGTAATGGAAATAGTATTTTTTTTCTGATCAGTATTAATTCTCTATAGGCTAGATTTGTAGACCCTATAAAACTAGATAGAACAGTTTGTCGATGTCAGTAATATCATAGGAAATATTTAAGATGGCAGTTTTAAGCGCCTCGTCCTGTATATTTGTGTGTTTGCTTTTATTTTTAATCCTTTATGCCTATTAAATACTCGGCTCACTGAACCTTGACCTTACTGATTTCATTTCGAAAATATTCTACTAATTGGTTAAGATCTGTGAGGGGAAAACGAGGAACCAACCCGGAGAAATTAGCCATTGGGTTCTTGGAATTGAAGGGGGAAAATCCAACAGAAAGTGTAACGGAGTCGAATTCCAGACGCCAAGTCTGCGGTCATCCATTTAATGACGAACATTCTTAAAACTTTCCGTACAGACATCAGCCACGTACTTTCTAGGAATACTCCATTAGTATTAATTAAACTATTCACATGTCAGTCCCTTCTTGTTACCATCTGCTTTTTTGGAGTGGAAGGAACATGATGCGGGACATCAACTCTTTCCAGTCTCTCTTTTGGTCGATTTTTAGCAAACGGCCACTATTTTTTCACCCGCAATGTTTTCCTATGCCAAAATGTACAAGCTCAAGCAAGTGAGAGGGATTCATAGCTAAGCAATTCTAATTTTTTACTTGTGAAACACTGTACACAAAATAGCACAGCAAGATTTCTCTTCTAGAAAATATTAACTTACTTATTACAATGAAAAGTCTGCATTTCAATTACACAAAAGCCTTATTTCTACAACTTTTACAATTTAATCCCATAGGCCTCTACCATACCTTTCAAACGCGTTTCATTAACTCGCTTTCTTGTCTGTTCGGGTGAAATTTTGTAATTAATTTTAAATGCACTTCTAAAGGAGATAGACACTTGAAAAGTTACACATAGGTCAGAAATGGATGTCAACACAATATAATATATATGATATATATAATACATTTAATTTCAACGTTTTATTTGAATCTAAAATGATTGGAATCCTTTTGGTTATATTTTGATAACAACTATTGCCATGGCAACTATTCCAATAAACTGCGCTATGCCGAACGCGCAAATTCCAAGAAACGCATGGTTCAAGCGCGATTAACTGAGACGATGGATAAACGTTCTTCTCGAATCACTAACGACACGCAACGACATGCTAAATATTTTGATGACAATGCAGTCGCCATGGCAAAATAAAAACATCTAATTTAAATCCTCACAATTAAATCCTTACAAATGATATTTAATAAATCTGATTTCTATTACATAAATTCAATTGCGCTAGTGTTAATGTGTAACATGTATATTAATAATTTCAACTGTGTAAATAAGTAGTGAATGAGTTACATATATTTCAAAGATTTTTACTTCTATATTGATGATCTGGTACAAATGTATTTAATACTGAAATAAAATGTTTCAAAATTAACTTTGTGTTTCTGTATTTTGTTTTTAATTAAATAAACAATAATTAATCAACTGTTTCGATATATAAATGAAGTATATAAAACAATTTTATATTTTAGATGTGATCAAGAAAAAACAAAATGAACTAAATCTAAGATGTCTAATGCTGATTGTAAAATTACGTGCACACAATACTAAAAAGTAAAAAATAATTTAAATAAAAAATTATTTTAAAAACCACGTTTTTATTTCTTTCTTAATTATAAATGAACTAAAATTATAAAATAATTCATCCTAGCCAAATGCAGACTTATAACCCCATGGAAATTCATATTCTCATAAACTTTTTTAGAAAAATTCTTTCAAACGAAAAACTTGGGGCGCATGCAATAGATAAAAATTAATAACTGTTAAGGGTATTTATAGTTTAAATTAATCACACAAAAGGTTCAGACAAACTATTGCACGTTTTTCGTTTGGAAGAATTTTTCTAAAAAAGTTTATGAGATTATGAATTTGCATGGGGTTATAAATGTGCTTTTGGTTAGAATGAACGATTTTATACCTTTAGTTCATTTATAATTAAGAAAATAAACACCTGGTTTTTAATTTTTTTTAAATTTAAATTATTATTATATCAGCGGTTCAGGCTTACTTAACCTATCAGGATATAATATCATGAATACAAATGAGTCCGGGAAAAGAGCGCCCAAAAAGTGTTCCTTCTCTTAAATTAAAAAAAAAAACCGCACAAAGTGGAAATGAGAAAAAATACACCCAAATACCAGTTGTTTCTGTATCGCTTCCAAGTATTATGATGGGGAAAAAAGAACATCTGCCTGGAAAAGGACAAACTACATTATAAATTTGATCTACAAAGATTGCAAGCGGTTGGTATACATGTTTTGTGGTTCATGAACACAGGTGCTGGCGAGCCTAAGTCAGCATTTCACGGATAGCCAGGGGTGACCGAGGTCGTTAAGGCGCGGACTCTTGAACGGGAACTCTGGGATTCGAATTCCCCCCCAACTGAGATTTTTTCCAGGATTTCCTCAGTCCCCATAAGTAGCAAATACCTGGGAGTTACCCTAAACTTAGGCCTGGAACGTTTCCTTCCAAAAAAAAAAAAATCCTTTCCCAATATATTATTTCATCTCATGTATCTTCAGGGTTCACCGCCTGTGGTGCCTCAGTAGTGAAAATGAACGTTATACACTTAAAACAAAACATTGCACGGGGCGTAACACTGTATCCCTTCTTGTCGGACATAACGAAAGGGAATGTGGGAATGCGGTTATCTACTTCCGGCATCGCCTTGATCAGAACACAGTATGTGAATTCGGATTACCCCTTTCCGAGAGAGTTTGTAGAAACCGTGTGTGACAACAGTGAGAAGGCTTAGATATTTTGGGTCACTTTTCACATCGTTTCGGTGATGGTCTATTGATAACCATACTTTTCTCGTAAACTCAATATCTGTGTTCAACCCCGGCCAGGGTCTATGTATAGTTTTGGGTTTTACAATGGCAGCTATTTTAAATAAACGTCATCTTGTGGTCAAAATATTGCACTAAATTTCCACTATAAGTATACATGTAGTAATGTTTTTTAACTTTTCTCGTCTTTTGTTTACGTTATGCTAAGGAATATTAATAACTTGTGTTTACGAATTTTGTTAAAAATTTAACTCTATATTATGAAGCAGCAAATGTCTCAAAATTTCCTATTTAACTATAATTGCTTCTGATGACTACTATAATAATAATTGCATCTTTTTTCAGTAATCAAGGGTATTAATATCATAATTAAAAAGAGGACCCCAATATTATATGTATTAGTGTATGTATGTATGTATGTAGATATGTCTTTTTGATTAGTAAGCGATATTCAAGTTATCTTTCAGTAACACCATGTCTTGTTATGTTTTTATAAAAGGAATGGAGCATGCTGTCCTTTGTTGGAGAAAAAGTCAGGACATAGCCTTACCTGGAGAGTTCTTAAACGTTGCTCTTTTAAACCCTCGGACACTCGCCGGTCCCAGGCGCCAGAGGTAATAGCACTGTAAATGGCTAGGGCTCAATTGGAAACGGTACTTGCCCTTTTCAAAAGAAAATACCGCAGAAAGAAACACGCATTATCACAGAAATCCACATATTTAGCTGGTTCAAAGGCAGGCCGCAAAAATAGCTAAAACGTGATATATCTCGAGAATCTAGTGAAAGGGTAGATGTGCTTTTTCCTTAGCGTGGGAATAAAAAATAAAACTGAACAATAACACTATTAGTAAAATTCAGGGTGGTAACTCTCTTAATGTAACTGACACAACAATTGATACAACGCTAAACTCACTAAGAACTGATACAACGACTGAGTGATTGCACTGACCCTCAACTAACAATTCATGATCTGAATACTACTGAGCTGAGAACGAATGAACTGATGCTGGGTCGGTAACTGATAACTCAAAGCTGAACACTTATCCTGCGCTGGGCCGCAAAATTACAAGCTTAAATAAACACGGCAGTCCGTCAATCTCTTTCAAATATTATTTTAGAAAGATCTCAAACATCATTTCACATCTAAGAATTTCTATTGCATACTGAACTCACATAATATCCTTCTCAGTTATCTCATTGGCTATCATGTCTATGTGACTCTCAGTATGTCACATATGTATCAACTGACGCTGCTAGCTTCTTCCCTTCGAGAGGTTATCAGCCTGTCTCTTCACCCCCATAGCTGGTATATGTTCATTACATCTATCCTGAACTACTACAACAAAAACACAGCTTCTAACTGTATACGAAAAAAACATTTTTCAAGGACCTTGCTTTAGAATATCTCCAAGTAATAGTAGTGCGCTTGCTTCATATATATGAATACTGTTTACAATAAGCAACAGGCTTCCCTGCCCCAAATTTCCAGGTCAATTTTTATGGCGAGGGTGGATTTCCCCTCTTGTAAGTGAAAATAACACATACACACAGCACATCAACACACGTTCAAGAAATAAAAATGACACTGCAATCATAATTAAAATAGAAAAGTTACATAAATTTATTAATATGTTGATTATAATTTATATGGAGGTGGCCATTAATAAATTCCACGTCATATTGATGGAATAAATAACCCAATATGTTACAAACGAGAAATTAACATGATCCATAGCTGAAAAAAAGAAAACAGGTCATGAATATCTTACATGTTACCCGGCGCCATCCAAAGATGTCACGAACCTGATTCTTTTGTCTACGTTAGTTACACCCTGAAGACGTAGCTCTATGAAATTTCACTTGTCTCTACCTATAAGACTGGAACTCTGAAAGTTCAGAATCAGAGATAACATACGACGTAATTGTTTTTAGCAAAATACTTGACTACTTCTGTCCTGAATGAACCCTTGAAATGATATTTAATTTCGCAAATTATTGACCAATCGTTTGGGTTGCAAGGACATCCTCTGCACGCAATCATTCTGAGTCTTTTTTTTTTCTCTCACTTTCTTTTTTCTTCTTCTTTTTCCCACCTGAAGTTTTGCAAATCAGGCCACACGCTACTACATAAATCTGCTGAACGTTAATAAGTACCCTTTATGCCCTAAGGATACGCATTACGTATTAGGTGCGCAAGGTTGCAATTTATCTTCGTTACCTCTTTTATACAAAGAGGTAACTCAGCATTTCTTTTTTTGGCCAAGAGAACATTTATATGACATTTATTACATTTGCATGTAATGAAGCGATTTCCAACAGGAAAATGTATCTCTTTTAAGACACGGCCATCTTTGGCTTTGCAAGGTATCATGCAAAATACTAATAAAAGTTACATATACTGTACCTTGTACTGTTACTGGTGTTATTTGTTAATTATCTTCTACATCTATATAGTTAATTTAGAACTTGATACTTCTGCCATGATTCATTATTCTTATCAGAACTTATTTATTGATTAATTCCGTTTAGTTTTCTATCTTGCATCTTTGAGTATAATTATTTTTAAAAAATTACACATAATTAATGGGATTAAGACGCCAACCCTAATTAGAATAAAACAGTGAACTCCAATATATAATATAATGCATCATGATTTTTAATACTGTTTAATGCCCGTTTTTACTACTGAGGCACCACAGGCGGTGGACACTGGTGATACATGTGATGAAATGATAAATTGGGGAAGGTTTTTTTTTTTTTTAGGAAGAAAACGTTCAAGGCCTAAGTTTAGGGTTCCTCCCCGGCATTTGAGGACTGAGGAAAACATGGAAAAAACCTCGGTCAAGGAGGACAGTCCTGGCGGGATTCAAACCCCAGATTTCCCGCTCACGACTCCGCGCCTTAACGACCTCGGCATCCGTGGCGGTAATATATTATGAAACTATGTTTTACAGTACTAGGGGAATTTCTTAATGCTTTTTTGTGACAGACTGCTGATAATGAATGCAATATTTGTTGTCAGAGCTACCTAAAATCACTAAACCTAAAATATTAATCAAGCATAGGTTATTAAAAATACATATTTAGAAACGTTTTTATTGTTTTTGTATGGTTGTGTAGTTCATAAAACGGGCAAACAGCTGAGAAGATCCAATGCCAACTGTCGCCATAGAAGACGCAACTGACAGATCACATGTTACACGCAATGGCACCATAGACAACCTCAATCTTGGCTTTCTAGACCGCAGTCGCAATATCAATGTCGTTCTGATAGAAGTCACTAAGTTTAAAAGTGGCTGTTTTGAGATATTAACACTTTGTATTGAGGAAAAGGAGCCTTATAGTCTCTAAGAACTCATGAAGTGATACTTCTGTATGTTCCTATGTAACAGATACCTTTTACTACCATTAAATCTAGATTTTACTTATTTTAGTCAAGCAGAAATCATTAATTGGAGTTAGTCACTTTTACTTATTGTTTCTATATCTACTAATATTCAAGAGCAAGTTAAAGTATGATAACATTGCATAACATGTTTTTAGATTAATGTTAAACTTACAAATGGCTGAATTTCAAACATGCAAGTTGGATTTAGTAATTTATGATAGATGACCACGATATTCGCTGTTGTTCTTACTAGGCTGGTTGGTTTGTATTCCAGATTTATTTCTCAGGAGTAATGGAAAAGATCAGGGATCTTGGAATCAGCAGGTGAAATATGTAATTTTTAATATCATCATCAACATCGACCTCGTCCTCGTCCTGTGGAAAAAGAAAACTTGGATATAGCAAGAACGAGTGTGTCAAATAAGTAACTAATGGAAGAGTACAAAGGAAAAATAAGTAGATTACCAAATAAAGCTCCTGAAATGGATACACTTTGTATTATGGATAAGTCCTAAATTGTTCCAACTTATGATTTAAATATTTCATTTAACTTAATATTAATGAATATCGTTCTTTGGCGAAAATCTAACTCTACGAGATTGTTACTTTTTATAGGCATTAATTTATTTTGTTCGGTTTTCGTTTGTTTTGCCTTGGAAACCGGATAATCTATGAGCCACAGAATTTGTTTTGATTCCATAAATTGAGTAGTTTCCATAAAATAATACAATTAAATTGTTAATTTCTATAGTATGCGCTTATTATAAACGTTTTATATCTGAGGCAGAGTCAAAAGGAAAGCTTAATATGGTTCTAAAAAGTATATTAATCGAGTGGTAGACAATTGTACTTCCGATATATTTTGCCTCGTCTTTGCGAAGGCCCATTGACTATTGTTGACCAGCGGAGGTTTGTGCATATTTATAAAAATAGCATTGCATAGAATCCACCAGTTGAATTTATCACAATGATCTACAAAAATATACTACCACGCACAAAAAGTAAGCCAGTACACTTTTATTTAAAGTAATTTTATGTACCGGTATTCAATTCGTACACGCTTACTAAAATAAATAATTCACCTTCACTTAAGTTTCTTATGCACTTCAGACCTTTGTTGATAGTTTCGCTACGTACTCTAACGGAAGAAACTACAATTAATATCAGCAATAAAAATAAATATAGCAGCATACTTAAATAACTGCCCTTGACGTCACTTCCCTCCCCTTGACGACGTATTAAGATGTTTAACAAATCAATGATAGGCGGAAGGGCCAAAAGTGTCGATTTATTTCATAAACCTCCTCGCATTAATAATTCAGATTTACTTTGCTGGCTTTTTTTTAAAACGTAATGTTATTTCAGGATATGTTAGTTGAGTTGCCTTTACAATGGAAGAGTTTCTTGTATTAGTTTCCTCATTACCCATTGAGCCAAAGAGCAAACAGCTGATGGAAGTAATGTTAACTTCATGACATATCGCTTAGGAAAGTTCTTCTTGTAGGCGCTACGATAGGTAGGGCAGGCTCAGTGCTTATGTGCGTGGAAAGTCCACAGATTCTGCGTGCCCTTCGAGAAGCTTCGCTGTGATACCACTCTCATCCCCTTGCCTACCAGCTTTATAACAACTCCTTTAAACCAAAGCAGCTGATCTGCTAAGTCTGGACACAAAGAGAATGTGCCCTAGCCCGTTCTCTTCACACATACACATACCAAGTTGTTTGTATTTGCAGAAACCGTTCTCTTGTATACTACAATGCAGGTGCTGAAACATTCAGGGTTTCCATCTGTGAACTTCTATAGTCTTTTTTTGAGTTGACAAATTATAAAAAATGTTTAAATGTATTTATTGTTCAGCATTAAAGGGATGGCATGTGCCCTTGTGTCCTTTAGCGCGAGGAGCCACTGTTGTCAACATATGACGCAGCCAGTTCCAAGATGGCCATTATTTATAAGTATGCACGAAAAGATGAGTAACGTGAAGTTATTCCTTTGTTGGATTGTAGAGGTGAGGAACCAACACATATTTCCTCGGAGGATGAGTAGCGGACATGAAAATTACTGTGTATAACTTCAGCAGCTCTAGACTGACACAGAAAGTTTAAAAATTAGGGTGTTTAGCTGCAGATTAGTCTTCAGTTTGCATCCTTTAGCATTAAAGCAAGGTGCCAACTACAACAGAGATTTTTTTAATGGTGTTTAACGCCCGTTTTTACTACTAAGGCATCACGGGCGGTGAACACTGATGATATATGAAATGATATATTGGGAAAGGATGTTTTTTAAAGGAAGGAAACGTGCCAGGCCTAAGTTTAGGGTACTTCCCCGGCATTTGCTTGTTATGAGGACTGAGGAAAAGCAGGAAAAAACCTCAGTCAGGGAGGACGGTCCTGGCAGGATTCGAACCTCAGACCTCCCCCCACGAGTCTGCGCCTTAACGACCTTGGCAACTTATGGCGGTCACAACGGAGATGTGACTATTAATAACAAAACAAGGACATTAAAGTATCTCATACAAATGTTACTCTGAAAGCATTGTAAACGATTACTCACTTTGTCTAGAATTAGGACTGGAACTGAAAGTTCAGAGTCAGACACCTGAATACTGTACTGACTTGACACACTGCTAGTTGCAGCAATGAAAAGGCTCCTTGATTTGAAAGGATATATGAATGTTTCTGAAGACCTACACCATGTGAAGGAGAAGAGTCAACGTAGAGTTACCCAATAAGAAGGCTAGGATTGACAGGTTAAGAGAGACCGCAAGGTATTATTCCCGACAAATCAGAAAGGTTCTGTACATCTAGGTCGGCTAGAAAAGTTTTGCTTACTCTCTTATGGAACTATTAAGACTGCATGCTGAAGCTTTCCTTCCCTGTAGCACTGCTCAAAGATGATTTCAAAGAAAGGTGGACCCGCCGTTCGTTTCTACTCTAATGGAAGACAACTTTGATACCGCTGCTGTCATTGTGAGAAAGGATTGCCGAAAAACATGAACACTTTCAGGAATTCTGAAAATTTCACTTCATTTTGATAACTAAAAAGCTGCAAACGAGATGTTTGTATGCACAAATGGTGGAAATTTTGGAAAAGCACTTCCAATTTTATCGAGGCAAACTACAGGAAATAAACAGTTAATGTTAAATAGTGTGATCATTATATTTTCCTAATGATCATATCCTCATTTAAAGTTTATTTCCAAAAATATTTTTGTGGTTTATTGGAAAAAATGAAAAAAAACTATAAACTATGTCAGTTAGAGAATGATATATGATTCTTCTTATATTTTCATAAAAATATTTCATAATTGCCTTTTCCAGGTACCAAATTCAAGTAATGTTTTGCATTGTATATTAATTTTATCAGTTTAAATAAAGTACTGTTAAACTCCAGAAACATTTTTACTTGAAATGGTTGTGTCAATAAAGAATGAATTGTATATGTTTTCATAATTAAGATGTAAAAATGAATAAATATATGCATATATTTGTACTGCCTATTTCCAATTTTATAGTGAACATTTCTTACTTTTAAGAGTTTATTTTAGGGGCCAAAACCACTGTTTTAATACCTTAAAGCCTGCTGTCTAATGATGAGTGAGCCATTCAAACATGGACCACTCGATTGGATTAGTTACACCGTCACAAATGCATGCTCGCATAAGCAAGTCATCTTAATGAGTTTACAAGTTAAGTAAAACAAGATGCTTTGTTATTCATTTAAAGCAAATAGTGTTTAATTTTATTTTTAAAGGTATAACTTTAAATGTCCTAAGATCAATATTTTTCAATAACTTAAGAAAATTACAAGAAAAACTTAATATCTTCTGCATGTTCGTATAAAATGTTATGTGAGGAAACAACAAGAAGGGAAGGTGTAGAGTGTACAGAAAAAAGTTAATTTCTTTCGCCTAATATCTTGCAGTAATGATAGTAATAATTGTATTAGCAATAATGGGAATAATAAATGAAGACCCTGACACCACTACCTCTTCCATTAGACCTTGCGGCTATTGCGCTAAAGAGTACAATTTTAGTTCATTCACCTATATGCCTTGAACTAAGCTCTTAGGAGTCTAAAAGCAAAGGACAGCAGAGAAACTGGTGAACCCGATGCATCTTGAGGGTATCGTTTTGTATCTAACGTAATTAGGGTTCTTTAATGACGCAATGTAACTGTCGTTTGTTATTACACAGCGCTCTCTCTTTGAGTGAACACTTTCATCTCTGCAGGTTACTGACCTATACCTTCATTAACATAGAGGAAGACATATCAAACACTAAGCAAATCGGTTGCTTATTTAGAGCAGCTTAATGAAGGCTAACGGAAATCCTATTAGAAACTGTCATAGTGATTGCCAACTTTTGTATTTTATATACAAGTTTAATACCATTAAGAATCTCGTAGAGAACAATGAAAGAATACTCATGGTTGCTTTTCTGAAAGTGAGAGAAGATAAATAAACTGAGTGTATAAAAGATAACTAATTTTATCAGTAAAATGTGTTACGAGGGTAGGGTCATAATTTTCCAGTTTCACAGATAAAGATTATCGCCTTCACAAAAATCTTATCTAGTGTCAAGCCTTATCTGTTAAGTAAATAATTACAGCTGTAACTTCCGCTCCGCTGTGTTCAGTTGTTCAGATATAGTTACATAAAGAAGGCTATGTGTACAAGATTGTGACTTATTCAAAATGGAGTATCGAGCTGTTATTAAGTTCTTCACAAAAGAAGGACCTACTCCAAATGAAATTAAACAGCGATTGGACGGTGTATATGGAGAAGCATACCCTTCATATTCTATCGTAAAAGAATGGACCAAACTTTTTCGAATGGGTCGAGAAAGCATTGAAGACGAATATCGTGCAGGTCGGCCCTTGGAGGTGCTCACTCCTGAAAACATCGCTCTTGTGGAAGGAGAAGTTATGGAAGATCGGCGGCTCAAAGTTTCAGAAATAGCAGCAAGGTTGAGCCTTTCTAAAACAACAGTTCTCCGAATTATTCATAAACATTTAAACATGAATAAGGTTAGAGCAAGATGGGTGCCTAGACTTCTTTCCTTAGTTCAAAAGCAGCAACGAGTTATTTGTTGTCAGGCATTTTTGGAGCTCTGCCATGGCAACGAGAGAGAAGTTCTGCAAACAGAGTTCCAAACATGCCTGACAACAGATGACTCGTTGCTGCTTTTGGACTGAAGAAAGAAGTCTAGGCACCCATCTTGCTCTAACCTTATTCATGTTTAAATCTGCACGAATAATTCGAAGGACTGCTGTTTTAGAGAGACCCCTACCTTTCTGCTATTTCTGTAACTTTGAGCCGCCGGTCTTTCATAATTTATCCTTCCACAAGATAGATCGATGTTTTCAGGAGTGAACACCTCCAAGGGCTGACCTGCACGCTCTTCGTCCTAAATGCTTTCTGGATCCATTCCAAAAAGTTTGGCCATTCTTTTACGGTAGAATATGAGGGGGATGCTTCCCCATATACACCATCCAATCACTGTTTAATTTCATATGGAGTAAGTCCTTCTTTTTAAGGAACTTAATAACAGCTCGAAACTGCATTTTGAGCATGTCATAATCTTCTACACACATCTTTCTTTATGCAGCTATATCTGAACAACTGAACACAGCAGAGCGGAAGTTACAGCTGTAATCATTTACTTAACAGATAAGGTATGATACCATATAAGAATTTTGTGAAGGCGATAATCCTAATCGGCGAGGCCGGAAACTTATGCATCTACCCTCGTAAATACCCCGAAACTTGTGTATAGTATATTTTTTTGATAATGAAATCTCAAACATTGGAACAAACATTTAGTGTTTTAATGCTTTAACTAAATTTTAATGATTGGTTTTTCAGAATTTAATGCTTTTAAGAAAGCACGTACTTTTTTTTTTAAAGATTCAATTCCATTTCTATTTGAAACGCATTATGCCTTTTGCTCTGCACATTAAAGTTGTTTCGTGTGCATCAAGAAACGTAGATATTTTAGAATAGCTAAGAGAATGGAGTAATAGAAGGACATTTAATGAGACTAATAGCAATAATAATATAGCCAAGGAAAGTTTTCATTATAATAAAAGTGAAAAATGAGATATAAAGACCTTACGGGGTATAGAACGTCCATCTCTAGCTCAAAAAAAGTCACTTAAACCTAATAATTGAGAATATATACTTCAATTTTCTGCATAAATGTTGACATTGGGAAAAGTGATGCAAAACTTAACTAAAAATGTAAGAAAGAAATCATCTTTAAGTAAAAGTGTTAAAAGTTTGTTTTCTGAAATTCATGCTTACAGAGATTTTACTGTGACATCAGCAATGATGAGGATAGAAGGAAAATCAAGAGGGGGAATTGAAAAAAACAGATGTAAATAAATCAACAACCAATTTATCCATTAGATATCTTACCCAAAGACATTATGTAATATTAAAATGAACACTTTAAAGTACCACCATCTGTTCATTCACTGGATAGGAGAGAGAGAGAGAGAGAATCCGCCGAGCCAAAGAGCGCAGAGAAAGAAAAATAAGAAAATACCACTAGAAAGAGAAGGGGAATGGAGTGACGGGGAGGATCAGGTGAACAAGAAGAGGTAGGTGGCATTCCAATTTTCTTTTGAAAGAAAAAGGACAAGGAAAATGGAGGTAATTTGCGATGAGTCAGATCTCGTACCACCTGAGGGAATGCGGGATATCGTGACCAGAGACTCTCCCCACCTCACCGGAGAGGCACCGTTCAGTCTGCGTCTTCCTTCATACCACACCTTCATTTATAAAAAAAAATACCTCATGAATGCTCGTTTGAATAACAGACTTCTAGCTCTCTCGTTGTGCAACAGTGGAGGAAGTTGCAACCTATTCGTTCATACTGGGTAAAAACCAACGAAGACAAATCACCTTCATAAAGTGATATGATATTAGTTAGTTCACTATAAGTACCACCAAACGTATCAGCTGCAATGGAGGAATTTACACAATTAAGTCTGTTTTAGTGTTCAAACAAGATACCTTCCTTAAATGAAATCCACAGTTAGATCTCAAAATACCAGAATTTTGCTGAATGAGCTACTTTTCCAAAACAGGAGTATGTAGAATAAAGTAATTTCATTAATCATTGGTGGCGTTTCAGATCTGAAGAGATGTATGGCTTCATCCCTCGTTGTTTTGTTTTTCTCCGTCTCTTTAGACAGAACTGGATGTCTAAATGAAATTAAGTTATCTATCTGATCTTTAATGTGACAGTATTTTATTTTCTCTGCACGTCCAAGACGTTAGTATTTTACACCGCGGTTGAGTGTTCAGCATGTTTGCCTCTCACCAAGGCAACCTGGGTTCATCCGAGTGGACGCAAGTAATTGTGACGGATCAAGCGGCGTCTAGGCAGACTTTCTCTGCTATTTATTCCGCAATTGCTCCATCGTCACCTTCAACTCCTTAAACCTTGCCAGCATTTACCATTTGAGGACTGAGGAAAATCTGAAAAAAAACCTCTGTTAGGGAGGAAGGTTCCTAGCGGGAATCGAACCCCGGACTTTCCGCTTACGAGTCCTTGCCATCCATGGTGGTTGTGTGTCGGTCCTGGTTGTGTGTGGTAACCATGCTTGCCTTATAAACCCAAGATCGCGTGTTCAATCCCTGCCAGGGTTGATGAAATTTTTCGGACGTAAAATGCCAAGTATGGCTTCCCTCAGAAGGGAGTAAACTCGCGGGTCCCGTGTCGTACATTTACGGCACTATAAAGAACCTCAAGCCTGAAAAAAAGAGACCTCTGAGCAAAATTTGTCGGCCGTTTCACGCTCTGAATTGAATGGGACGCTGATGACGTGAGATGTTAAAGAGCGCCCGTAAATAAACCAAATCATCATATGGCGGATGCGAACTGTAAATGGATTACACTCTGCCTGTGGGTGTCTAATCGGCAAGTGAGTTGGCGTTAGACATCCACTCACTTATTTCCTCATTCAATTTTGATATTCTTTATTGAACAATCATCGTACATAATACATATGAGTGAAATGTTTAAAAGTAGTGGTTTAGGATACACAATATTCATCATTACCCCCTCCCTTGTGCAAAAAAGTATGAACGTTTAGGTGTGCCTATTCTATATCCATATCGGCAAAGATGTCTTATCGTATAGCTTTCAATTGTTAAGAGCTCTGAATCTGTCTTAGTCCATGATAACCCCAAATATTATCCACATGGTTCTAAAAACCATTTTGCAATTAGGTAAAATACCGAAAGGGGAATTTGATTTTGAAGGAGAAGACAAAAGAAATGTTATTTTATATAATTTAAAGTATTTGTATTTGTTATTTGGATCTAAAGAGTACCTATATAAATATTCGTTCAGACTGTTCAAAGAACTTGGGGGTATATAGGGAAAACACACACACAACACACAATGCCTACTTACATCTCTGCATCACTAGTTGCTAGTTTAACAATATGCAAGAACAATCCAAATAAGTCTATAACATTTCTCCAACAGTTCAAAAATGTATCTAAATTGTATAGATAAACTAATTGAATTATTTAAAGGGTGGCTTGCATTTTACAAAATAAAACACAGTGATATCTTCGAGGAATAAACACTGTTCCTTTATGTGTATTTAATGAACTATTGTTTGCAATTTTACATATTTTAATAGTTCACTGTCTTTGTCTTTCTACTTGTTTTGATCTCCCTTGATATACGAGCATTTTCTCGGTATTAATTTATTAGTTTATTGTCACCTAAGAAGCACAAACCATATTATGCCCTAGTAGTCAATGAAGCAAAATATTATTTGCTTCTTCTCGATACGAATTGCCTTTTTCAGCTAACTTTTCTACTGAGGGTGGGCCTTTATATGGTTGTTGACATTAAAATGTAGATAATAGAATAGAACCACATAGATATTATTCTTATTATTAATTAATTAGTTTATATACTATTTTATTATTTATGAGAACAGTTAGAATAAGTTTGTATATAATTTCCACATTACCAATGAAATGGATTGGGAGATTATATGAGGCTGTGGTTGAAACTAAAATGACGTATGCGGTAGAAGTTTGGGGGGTGTCAAAAGGTTAGATGAAGATTGGTGAGGTCCATAGGATGTTTGTAGAGAAGTTTTGGGGTTACCAAGAAGTTCACCAAGGGGGGTAAGTTTGTTAGAATTGGGAAGAGCAGGAAGGAAAAGCATAATAGTAGAGAGATTTGTGAAATGTAGGTATAGATGTCTTAAATAAGATAATGATACACTAAAAGTTTGTTTCATGTATCAAAGAGAAGGTTTGGAATGCGAGAGTTGTTTTGGAGAAGTGGGGAAAGTATTAGGGGAAATTGGGTTGGGGGATGTTTGGAGATTGGGTGAAAGAGGCTTGAGACAGAGGATGGAAGATAGTGAAAAGAAGGAGATTTGGACTAGTTTGGAGGATAAAAGCTCTTTGGAGTTATATAGTAAGATAACGAAAAATTGTGAAAGAGAGAAGTATATAGATAATTGTGACCAGTTCAGAAGAATAGGCCAGGCATGGATGCGTATTTTTCCTTAACGGAGTAAGAAAAAGTTATAAGGTAGGGTGCTTAATGTGTGAGAATGAAGATATTTTGTTTAATTGCTTATTAGAATGTTAAATAGGGATAGTATTTAGAATGATAAATTGGTAAAAATATCGTATGATATAATCGTAATTAAAATACTGACAGAGGAGAGGATAGAGCTAATCAATGAGATTGGGAAATTTTTAGGGAAAGTAAGGGAGAAATGGAGGGGATGTAATGGAAGGAGTTTGAAAACACACGGGGGGAGCGGGGAATTGTAAGGGGGGGTTCATCTACCATACATGTAACCAGATGGTTAAGATATGGATGAACCAAGTTGAGGTGTAGGAAATTTGCAGAGATCAGGAGGCGAAGAAATTGATTGTAGATATAAATTATTTTGTTTTGTTGAGTCCAAGTCTGCCGAATATTCCAACAAGAATCCGCTGATGAACAGAAGACGAGGGCCCAGTGGTTAATTAAATGAAATTGTTAAAATTAAATATATTTTATTAGTAGGAGAAATTTGATATAAAATATTCCGTTTAATATTGTTTGGAAGAAGGTAGGAGAATTTGTAAAAGAATTTCTATGTGTATCTGCAGTAGATGGGTAATTAGGAGAAATAAATTCAAAATTCAAAAAGTATATATACTATAACATAGTTTGTAAAAGAAAAGTATTTGTATTGATATCTGCAGTAAATGGGAAATTAGAAAAAATAAATTCAAAATTCATATTTATGAATTTGTGTATGTGTGTATGTGACTTTTGAAGTTTATATATATATATATATATATATATATATATATGAATTTTTAAATTATTTCTTCTAATTTCCCATTTACGTGCAGATATACATACAAATTCATTCTCAAATTTTCCTACTTTCTTCGAAACAATATCAAAATGGAATATTTTATATCAAATTTATCCTAATAATACATCTATTAATATGTATTTAATTTTAACACTTTCATCTAATTAACTCTGGACCCTTGTCTTCTGTTCATCAACGGTTTTTCACTGGAATATCCGCTAGAGTTGGACTCAACAAAACAAAACAACTTATATGCGCATATCAATTTCTTCGCCTTTTGATCTCTGCAATTTACTATATCTCAATTTGGTTCATCCATAACTTAACTACCTGGTTACATGTATGGTATATGAACCCCCCCCCCTTAGAGAGCCCCGCTTCCTCCCTCCTGTGTGTTTTCGAACTCCTTCCATATACATCTCCATTTCACTCTTACCTTCCCTAAAAACTTTCCCAATCTCATTAATTTTCTCTATCCTTTCCTCTGTCAGTATTTAATTACCATTATATCATAACATAATTTATTCCATTTATATATTATTTTACATGTTTTAATACACGTAATATTACTCTGGAGAACCATTTTAAAAAATATTTTGCTCACTGCGCATGCGCGGCTAGTACGATGATACACTCACCCTAATATTTTATGGGCTACTTATAAAGTTATTTCTTTCCTACAAATATGGATTTGAAACGGAAATATGTAATGGTTCAGGTCGGATCTTGAAAAATGACTACCGATCATGCCCTATGGAAAGAAAAATAGCAAAAAAAATTAAATAAATAGCAAGCTCTTCCAAGAAAAACACATAAATTAAAGAGGGTTATGCTTTAACCGTAGTTTGCATGCTACAATTCTGTCAAGAGTCCATTTAACTATGAGAATTAAAACACATAACATGCTTTATTGAAATATACAGCAATATTCTTCCACCTTTTGACTACGGTCAATAAACCATCGCTCAAAGCCAGTCGAGCTACATATGTTGGAGGAGGCAGGGCAGATTTGCCAAACTACTACGTTGGCTTTAAGTTTAATGACAATTAGTATTATTAAAAATAAACAATATGTATCTAATTTTAGAATAAAGTTTGTACTCTAAATAGAACACTATTTAATAAATACTAGGCCCAATTATTGTATTCTGTTGCACAATGAGTGTTTATTTATTACTAATATGCCCTTAACCACTCCACTCTTACTGTCAGGACACAATTTGAAGAAATATTGCCCGCTAATGGACTCAATTAGTAATGCAATTCATAAACTAGTAGTACATACACAGTAAGAGGAACTAAATAATAACACCAGTCAAGAGATTCATTTAATTTTTCAAAGAGAATTAAGAAGGGTAAAGGATAATCTCGTAAGCAGATTCATAGCTTTGCAGAAGTTGAATTAGGCAGTTCCAAATTCTCTTCGCTTGACGTGGGTAATTACATAACATTTTGAATCATTATAATTTATTACACTATCACTCAAATCATCTATTGTTTCTACCATTGGTTTTTTTTTGTTGTCCCGTTCACCGTGACACTTGTGTGACCGCAAGCGATGGATATCATACATATATAAATGAGTTAAATTTTAATAAAGAATAATAAAAAGCATTTAAATGCTCATTTAATAGTTGAAATAAAAATTTTAACGGGGAACCTCTTAGAAGAATTTAAAGAAGATCTCCGAGTCGTAATATTATTTAGCATATAATAGAGTTATATATTTATAATAAACCCTTGGATATCATACATATATAAACGAGTTAAAATTTAATAAAGAATAATAAAAAGCATTTAAATGCTCATTTAATAGTTGAAATAAAATTTTTAACGGGGAACCTCTTAGAAGAATTAAAAGATCTCCGAGTCGTAATATTATTTAGCATATAATAGAGTTATATATTTATAATAAACAAAGAAGATAAATACAGACGGTGTCAAAAAAAAGGTATATACACTTCAAGCAAAGAAAAAACTGTGTTAACATAACAAAACTGAATTCACACAAACAGAAAATGATGAGCACTAATCATCTTAGACTTTTACACTTACAAGAGTTGCTCAAAATGCCCACCATCGGTGTCGATACACTTCTGAGTACGTTGAACTACTGACTGAGTAACGTTTGCGAAAGTGTCCTCAGCGATTGCAGCACATGTCGTTTCAATTTTTTCCCGAAGTGCTGTCAGTGTAGCTGGTTTTCTACGGTATACAACACCCTTAAGAGTTCCCCATAGGTAGAAGTCCAACGGAGTTAGATCCGGAGAACGTGGTGGAAACTCAATCGGACCTCTTCGTTCTATCCTTCGCCCTGGAAGATTGTCATCAAGGCACGCACGTACATCTCGGTGGTAATGCGGTGATGTAAGTAAAATTGGTAGTAAAATTCCTCATTTCTATAGAGTTATGAATGGCAGGTAAGACGGAATTGTTACTCGCGTTGGCGGCTCTGTTCTGTACATGAACTTCAACAACATTCTCGTTTTTCCAATACCACTTCAAAATTGCTTTCCGCGGTTCACACGATAATCTTGGTTCCATTTTGTTGTAGCAACGCTAGCACTACGTAATGTATCACATCTGTTTACAGAACATCATATGATAATCTTGGCATCATTTGTTCATTGTTGATTTACCTGTCACGTAGCAACGCTATCATAACGTAATGTGATTCATTTCTGTTTACACTTGCCTGCTACACCCAAGTTAGGTCCGGAGAACGAGGTGGAAACCTCTTCGTTTTATTGCATTTGAACTTCAACAACATTCTCGCTTTTCCAATACCACTTCAAAATTGCTTTTCGCTGTTCAAACGATAATCTTGACTCCATTTTGTTGTAGCAACGCTAGCATAACGTAATGTGAGTCACATCTGTTAACAGAGCATCATACTACATATTAATGTTATTTTTCGGTCCAACTTTGAAATATATTAAACAGATATCTACTATGAAAGTGTGTATACATTTTTGGCGCCCTCGGTATTTGCATGGCCTGTGGTGCATCAGTAGTAAACACGGACGTTAAACACCATTAAAAAAAACTATTAAACAACTGGCTGAGGACCTTAACAGCTGGCCAAGGCAAACGTCATACTAGTCAGTATGAAAGGAATCCATTTACATTCTATTCGAGATAGCTGTTGATATAAAAATAATAAATATTTAATAATAGGACTTGAAAATTACCTGAATATTTTGCATCCTTTTCATATAAGGTTAAAAGTAATTATAAATTAATTATGTTACGTAAATTCTGGGAATAATTAAACATTCGTGCAGTTAACGATCTCCGAGTTAAAAAAGCATAATGATAAATGCATTGTAATTTTAAAATATCCCAAATACATATACGAAAAACACGCAGGAGTTTTGGTTCATAGTCATTTCTATAAATGTCAACTTTGTCAAAAAATGTTAAGCGCTAATTGTTCATTTTCTGAGAAATGTTAATGAGAACAATTATTTGCTAAAACTAGAAGGAAAAAAAAAACTAATAAATATGCTTGTTAAGTCGCTCTGACGAACAATATGGACTAAAATGTAAACTGCAATAGTGATCTCTCTGTGCGTTCTTGAGATGTTTCTCTCTCTGACTCTCAAAACTTTTGTTTTACTTGATTCATCAAAGGTACTGAAACCCTGACGCATATCTAGTACCTTATTTCCTAAATAAATATAATACTCTTAACAAATAAGTTAAACTAGCTAAGAGTTACATAGGCTTATTAAGCGATCTAAAAAGAACATTTCAGCTTATGCTCGAGTACTGTGTCCAAATATTTGGTTTATTTGACTATATTTCTTCCATTTTTCACTGCATCCCCCCAAATTTTGTTCTATCTAATACAATTTAGAGTGGAAGAACATCTAAAATGCTTTTAATATTCTTTTACGAAATTCAAACTCATTTCCTATAACAAGTGTCACACTTTTAGTCAATAAAATTATACATTTGAAGGTTTTATATAGTGGTCTAAAAGTAGTAGCTTATTGTATATAAACTTGAAAGTAGACAGTATCTTTGTGGAACTCCCAAGGGGTTTATCATTTTGGAGCATTCTGTCTAAGCCCTATATTTTAAATTTATGTATATATCGGTGTTTCAGAAATACTTTTACAAGCTTTGGTGGCGAGTTTCTCACACCAAAACAAGAAAAAAGGTCTATATAAATATATGTTGGGAAAAGTCTTGCTTTTTGAGTAATTAATGAAAGTTAGTTCAACGCGTTTCAAAGTACAATCTAACGTAAGTTTGTAACCGAAAGTAACATTCATTTTACTGAAGTAATCAAATTATGATATCCATACAAATCTGCTGATGCACTCATTGTATCCTAGATGGTCATATGTTACCAAGGAGGGTCATTTGGGTATATTTGTGGTTAATCTGTTTCTTATGTATCACTGATGTTGCATGTTGTGTTGTGTTTAACCAAGGCAGGATATCCATTTCGTGCCCTTGAGAATAAGAATAGCCATGTGGGTTGTGCATGATGGGGCTCCAGCACTCTATAGCCACATTGTTCGAGATGCACTGGTTGATATCTATGGATTGTTAGGGGGAAAACCAGTTCCATGGCCCGCATGTTTCCTTGACTTCAAATATTTGAATTTATCTGTTCGGCTACCTAAAACAATGGTTTATGCAGCTGAAATATTTAATGCAGAGACACTTCATTAACGTGTCATGGAAGCATGCGAAACCATTCAATACCGTGTGGAAATATTTGAAAGGGTGCAATAAACCCTTGTCTGTTGTCTTGACGAGTACCTGCGCATGTGGAAGATTTTTTTTATATTTGTTTTATTTACGGACGCTCTTTAACATCTCAGGGCGTGAAACGTTCGACAAATTTTGCTCAGAGACCTCATTTTTCACGCTTGAGGTTCTTTTTCATGCCGTAAATGTACTACATGAGACACACGGCTTTACTTCTCTTCCGGATGAAGCCATATTTAGGATTTTTACGCCCGAAAAATTCCATCGAACCAGGCCGGGTTTGAACCCACGATCTTGGGCTCAGAAGGCAAGTATGGTTATCACTTCATTCACCAGGAGCAACATATGGAAGAAAGAGGTTTGAACAATTATTGTTAATTTCTCAGTTGAGATTGTGTTTATCGTTTTTTTTCTTCTTCTTTTGGTAAAATTTCACGAATAAATAAAAAACAAAAAAATCTGGATATTTGCTTACATTACTTTTTTCGTCTTGTATTGGTAAACATTCATTAATAACTAATAAAACTAATCATTTCTTGATATATGTTTATATGGACTTCCCCCCCCCCCCTTGTTTTGATGTGAGGAACCCGCCACCATAGTTTGTAAAAGTTTTATGGATTTTATTGCCGTATATAAGGAGTTATATATGATTCCAAATATTTGGCTTTATGTACTTACTATAGTTATTTGCTTTACGGCGGACATAACATATGACACCACTGCAATCTAATTTTTAAAAAAAGTTAAAAACATTATAGACTATTTTAAAAAATTACAATTATTAAGTACATGAAACAATTTGCATTTGTAAACGACTTCATGTTAATAAACGCCTAACGGAATAAAAACAATAGAAATTTTCAGATCGGGCCAATTTATATTTCGGGATTTTAACACTTGTGTTTTCCTTCATTGCAGTTAACAGCTATAAATTGTAAAATAGTTGAAAGTACGAATAGCCAAACAAACAGACAACGATAAGTTAAATAATTCAATTTATAGATTAAATATTCTTAATCATTGAAATAAATTACAGAGGAAATACACGGTTTCATAAAGTCTCTTAACGGTTTTCACTTATTAATAACCGAAAATACTAGAGATTTGAACTTGCAGTTTTCTGCCTTTGCAATTGAAATTAGAAAATGTTCTGTATACTGTGGTAGATTGATGTTGTTTCTATGCCAAAAATATGTGTTTGTTTAATTATAAAAATAGAGGCGAGGCACAAAGCAAACTATTTGGGTCGCATTGTTTGCTTTCTTGGGTAAGTTCACTTTTCACTTGATCGGATATGTTAATAGACATAAAGTTCAGATATGAAGATCCAAGAATTTTTTTTAATGAAATGGAAACAGATATTCCGAAGGTGAATGTGTAGGGAGATCAGGTCATAGAACATTCATTTTTCAACAGGTTAATACTATTGCAATCTTGGATGTTGAAACTTTTTCCCTTTCACCAGTGAAACACTTACAATAAAAGCATCATTTTCCTGCAAGATGGTGCATCTTTCCATTGGACCTACAGTGTTCGTGGTTAATGGAGCCTACATTTAAACTTAAGCCGATTGGTGACGTGAGTATCTCATGTTCTTGTGATTACAAATAAATCAACATTTTTGAGTTCACAATTACAACGCAGAAAACCGCAGGATTCTAACTCTAATAGTTCTTGAGTTATACATAAGCGAAATCCTCAGAGATTTTATAAACCCACTATACAAGCAAACAACTGAAGGTCGATCACATAAAGTACATTAGATGTAAACGTTGGGGTCATTAATTTAATGGTTCATCACCAAAAAAGTGCTCTCTGATTGATACTAAATAGATTTAAGTGTGCAACTTTCACTAAATTTGAATAAAAAAAAGATTAAAAGACAATGGTTAATAATCAATGAACCACATAAAGAGCTTTATCATCTGATAGTCAATAGATACATTAATGTCTATAACACGTGTAATATTTACAAAACTTTTGACAGGCATAGCAAAAATAATAACTAGCAAATGCTACCACTAGACCACGGAGGCGGCCATGTCAATTTTTCTGCACGCCTATAGTCAACATATTGAAACAGTGCATGGGCTAAGAAATGCAGTTCTTTTCTTTTAATTATGTTTGGAATGTTAAAGTAGAAAAATAAGTAATTTATACTTTGCATAACTAAAAAACATTAAAATCAACAAATATTAGCTTTAACATTCTTTCAGCGTTGTTAGGTTAGCAGGGGACTCCCATTTTTGCCACATTTGAAATGAAAAGTGTACACATTTTAAAAGTTTAGCGTTTAATAGCAAGTAACAAAATCGGCTTAAATCTGAAATTTCAGGCTCGAGGAGTTACATATTCCAAAGTACACATACATAAATAAACGGAACATTTTGAAAATTTGAAAACTTAAATATGTTCATATTAACAATATGTCACATTAAATTTATACCCTTCCATGTATCAATTGTTTTCTATAGGCTTCAAACGTACATTATTTTATATTCGTCTACGAGGGGCATTCAGTGAGTAATGTAATACAGTGTGTTTCACTTAGAGATAAAGAGAAACATAATATAATTTTAAATATAAATATGATTTCCAACATATCTTGCATAGCTTGATGTAGAAACTCTCTAAGTTTAGGTAAAAGGCCAATGCGACTCGGTGTATGCGCCCCTGCAGATATTTTAACAGATATCATTCCTCTCACCGAAACATACCCATACATGGTGAACAAAAATCACTAGTGCAACTTGCTGCTGGCTGCAGTCCCGAGCGGCAGCGGAGAGAGCAGAACTACTGTTTGGGTGGCCACTGGTAACAGTGTAAATGTTGCATGCATTATTTCTTTTGTTAAACACAATGTAATCTAGGCGTTGCCCTTTGTAACTTTAAAATATAAATTGATAGAGGATTGTTAGGCGGGCAAAATATTATAACGGTGGCAAATATGTTCTTTTATTATTTTATTTGTTTTTTTATTAAATATAATGTAACCTATGTGTTGTCCACCGTAATTTTTAAATATAAATTGGTAGTGGATTGTAAGGCGGATAAAATATTGCAACAGTGGCAAATCAGCTCTTAGTGGAATTCACAATTAATTTATCTATATGTAACCCTAACTCTAATCTTGGGTAAATATTAGAAACCGGTAGACCAGTGGTTTGCTGCGGCTTGCTACGGATTGACGGCCTACGCTCGCCTCCTTTTTGTAAATATAAATGGATATGGGTGGGTAAATCACTGTAATGGTGGCAAACTTCATTTCATTGCAGCAGAAAACAATTCTTAAACATAAATTTATTGCGCATTCTGTACGTGGTATTATTGGAAAATCTTATTTAACTCTTGCAGAATAAACAAAAAAAGAAAGCACGTGAACGTGAGAATTTGCAACCACTGTCTTCACAACTATAGCATAACGCTCTAACCGTCGGAACTATCATGCCTTATTATCTAGCTATACCTATGGAAATCACTTCGGCTCTCTTCGGTGTCGCTCGGGAATGCAACCATCAGGATAGTTGCTCCGAAAGTTTCTCGTTCACCATACTTCCGAACAGGCCGTTGTGCAAGTACACGCGTAACAGGTAACCACAGCTAGCACGAATCTTTTTGTTGTGACGCCCACATGCTTACCGTAGCGCCAGACTTGTTCTCGCATTAAACATTGGAGTGTTTATTTACCCATATTTAACGAGGCGTCAGAAGCGGTGGACACTGATGTTGCATGAGATGGAATGATAAATTGGGAAATACTTTTTTTTTTTAAGGAGGGAACGCTTCCAGACCTAAGTTTGGGTACTCCCACAGCATTAATTAATGACTGTGAAAAAACCTGGAAAAAAAAAATACAGGCAGGGAGAACGGTCCTGGTGATCATCGAACCCCAGACCTCCCGCTCACGAATCCGCGCCTTAACGACCTCAGCCACCAGTGGCAGTCTCTTATAAGATTCAAATCATAACAATATCTTTCTGTTTATTTAATTGTGAGCATATTTTTCTTGATACTTCTAAGCGGAAATCCCCATACTTTCAAAGTTCTAGGTCCAGGTCATATGATCTTGCAACGTGTGACTTTTATTTTTGGGGATTTGTAAATTTCAAGTTTTACAGCAAACGCATACCAACAATTACTGAATTTAAAGAAGAAATTCGACGTGATGTCGCAACAATTGAACGGCATGTCTGCGAAAATGTGATGCAAATATTGTCATAAGAGTATACAAGTGTCATATGTGACGTGGAAGGCATTTTCGATATTATTTTCCATATTTAAACGGAGTCTTTACTCTTTCAAAGTATATCACAATTTAGCCAATTCAAGTATAAATAAAAGTTCATTTTGCAAATTTAAATCCTGCGCTACTTTTGGACCATCCTTTACTAATTCATCTTAAAGGCGCACAAATGCCTTGAAGATCGACATGAAGACTTCTCTGTGAGTAGTGGAATAAGCAAGTTTTTTTTAATGACATCTAGGGTTTACAGATATACGTGCAGAAGAAGTGTGAAAATTAAATTTTTAAAACCCGAGAAATCGACTGCACCGCATCTAGCCATATACAATATAATGCGCAAAATCGGAGTCCATGCCATTAATACCCGCCGCACGAAGCATGGCCATTGAAAACATATGACTTGCCCTCCTTATTTATATCTTAGTAACTTCGACATTTCCTCATCTGAGTATTTCTATCTAGTTATCACGCTTATATTATCATGTATAACATAGCAACGACATTATTTATTAAGCAATATAAAGTTAATATAAAACGTTTAATTAATATCATAATTAATATCAGTAAGATATCAGATAAATTAAAAATAAATAATTATAGCTTATATATCACGAGATGGTACATAAATGTCGCTTCAAGCTAATGCATATACATTTCCTTTTCCAGATATTTAAAGCCTCTTTTAGATAATTTGTGTACAGTGATAGACACTCACATTCCTTACGTAAGCCTTCCGTTATATAAAATTCTGTTTATACTTTATTTTTTATTTTTATTTTAATTGTTGGTATGTAATTGATACAGATTTCGCCCTAAAATGCCAGCGTTTTTCAAAAATTATGCGGAACTACTCGAACTTTTTTTCCAATCCACAAACAATATGTGTAAATACTTGATTAAAACCCACAGTATTTTCAATCACGCCATTCAAGAAAAAAAGGATGATAGTGGATGTTTTTATTCCAAATGCTGCTGTTCAACTTCTGTGGTTTTAAAATCCTCATCCACAAGTTGTTATAATATTCGATCATAATTATATAGGACTAATAATAATTATAACGGCCAATGTTGTATAATTATTACAACAATTTTTTCTTATTTTGTGTACTGTGGATATACAAGTTCCGTTCTGTACATACGTCTTTCAGATAATTGCCTTAACATTCCCCAAAGTTTATTTCGTACGAATTCTGCAGAAATTCCCTAGCAACTATTAGCCTTTGTGTTTATGATTCACTACTTGTTTCATCATATCTATAGCGATTTGAATGGCATTCCTAAATACAATATCATCATCCCGATCTTCGCTTATTTGAGGCTCATGTTCTGATAGATTCTCTGTGAGTAGTTTTTCAAAATATTTCTTCCAGTTTTCAAATGAAATAAAATAAATATTCTGTAAAATATAATTTACTCTAAAATTCTTTACTGTTCTCCAAGCTTCAGTGCCCTTTCTACCACCGATAGTTTTGTCCCAAGGATTATTTTTTATTCACTTACCTTTATTCGCACTTTGGCCGCGTACATTTAATCGTATCGTCATTTTTTGTGTGTATTTTGTCATTTATTTATTTTTTATATTTGTGATTTTAGCAAGAGCTTCATTGTTGATTTATAGATATTTCCAGTATTTTGAATAGTGTCTAACGCCCGTTTTTACTACTGAGGCATCACAGGCGGTGGACACTGATGATACATGAGATGAAATGATATATTGGGAAAGGATTTTTTTAAGGAAAGAAACGTTCCAGGCCTAAGTTTAGGGTATCTGCCCGGCATTTGCCATTTATGAAGACTGAGGAAAACCTATGAAAATACCTCAGTTAGGGAGGACTCGAACCCCAGACTTCCCGCTCACGAGTCCGCGCCTGAAAGACCTCAGCCACCCGCAGCAGTTTTTCCAGCAATATAAAAATATAGTTGTTATATAGTTTTAAATTTAAACTCTTATATTTTTCATCGAGTCTCTTTTTATATAAATAAGAAGTACTCTCATTGTTTAAAATTTTTGTATTTTATTCCGGATCTTTATTTCCGTTCTCTACCTTTCGAAACAAGTACGCGCTTTTCTAGAGCGGAGAAAATTCTTAGTGGAGTTAAGAAATTTCATTCAAACGTGTTGCTTTTTGTACAAGGATAACAAGAGTTTAAGGAATTTGATTGATTTGGTTTATTTATGGACCTCTTTAACATCTCAGATCATCAGCATCCCATTCAATTCAGGGCGTGTAACAACCGATAAATTTTGCTCAGAAGTCTCCTTTTCAGGCTTGAGGTTCTTTATCATGCCATAAATGTATGAAACGGGACTCACGGTTTTACTTTCCTTTCGAAAGAAGCCATACTTGGGATTTTTACATTCGAAAAAATCCATCGATTCTGGCCGGGTTTGTATCCACGATCTTGAGTTTAGAAGGCAAGTATGGTTACCACTACACCACCAGGACCGACAGAGCTTAAAGAAAATGAACAACATACTTCCATTTAAATTATTACTTGCAAAACTTGGTTTTTATTACAGTACCTATATAAATGTTATGAATTTACCAGCACCTCTTAATATTATGAAATTGGTAATTTAAAACAAGCCTACGTACTACATATGTCTGATAGCCATGCAAAGGATGAAGGCAATCGTCGTCATTTGCATCTTCAAAGAATTGTTAAGATTTCTTTTATCCCTGAAGATCACTTAAGTCACTTTTGCAATTAACATATGCTGCGCCTTGATGAAGAAAGTGCGCAGTAGCTGCTAAGAGTCTTCACACCTGCCCGGCGCATTGAAATTCCCGAGGGCATACACGCTACCATTCAAGATTAGGCAGGAGAAGGAGGGGGGTTAACTATTTATCCACTTGCTGATCTTGGCTAACTACCGATATAATATACGAAGAGCTTGTCATAGGATCTAGTCCTCCCATTAATGGGAATTTTAAAATTACGACACATTGCTTGGAGACTCAAGAAATCCTATCTTAGATACATTGGGACATACCGCCTATTCAAAGTGTTAGTTCGCTAATGAAATCCCCGTAAATGCGTCAGCTTTATAAGAGAGCGTTTATTACTATTTCACTTAATATAAAGTATAAAATTTCCTTCCATACAGTCCCCTCCTCTATTTTGCAAACTTCTTCTACGGGATAATAAAGCAATAAATATGAAAACAACATGATCATAATTTGATTAGCTAAAATACTTGTAGACATTTTCAAGTTTTATCAATTCAATGGTATTTTCTGCTACTGCAAGATTTTTTTTTGGACAGCTCTTAATTATTTTAGGGTTTTCCAATTAGAGAGAGATCAATTTGTAAAAAGGAGGCCCTCAAACCCATTCAAACGTATAGATATTTACGTTTATTTTTGTTCATCCTTGTATTGGGTTTTATTAACTCTACATGTTATGATCACAGCAGATTTAATTCAATTTCTTATTGAAGTTTGAGTTCATTTTTCAAAACACGTTATTTTAATTAAATAATGAGTTGCGATTGCCTATTCTGTGTCACCCGAGTGAAGTGACTTGGGTGGTAAAGCTTGAAGTTCACATTGTCGGGTTCAAATTTCTTGGGGCTGTCCATCCTGACCTTTAGTTTTCCCTGTTCTCTGGGATAGACCTTTCCTTTCCAAGAATTTTACGCTCTCCCATTTCACTTCATTTCATCCGTTGGTTCTGCCTGCAGATATCAAAATGCCAGGTGAGGCGGGCTGGTGGTGTGTGCGGTGTAACGTTGGATTTGTGGAATGCTCTATTTGGAAACAGTGCTAGGGAATGCATCTACTTCCGTGCCTGATCGCCCTCATGGCCCCTTACCGCCGGATATCTCCCTCATTTCCTTCCTTTCTACGGAGGTGTCCAAATTGGGGGTCGTAGGCATAAACGGGCTCTGGTATAAAGACCGGATTTCCTTCCCCCATGATAAACCAATTGATCCAATCCAATCCAAAGGAAATAGATAGATTAGCAATGAGCATGATTTCCTGTCTTTTTACAGAAAACTTTTCAATAGCTTTTATTTATTTATTTATTTTTTTTTTTTTCAGATTTCTCTATTATGTAGTGGAGGTCGAAATAGACAGTTAACTTACAATCATTATGTGGCTCATTTGTTGAATTTCAGAAGGGGAAAAAAAAAAAAAAGAGGATTCAAACGAGGGTGGTCCATAAGTTTCTGTCCTCGCTGATAAGGATTATTGCCTTCGCAAAATCCTTATTTGGTGTCATACTTTAATCTATAAAGTATATAATAATTCCGCTGTGTTCAGTTGTTCAGATATAGTTGCATAAAGAAGGCTATGTGTAGAAGATTGTGACATGTTCAAAATCGAGTATCGAGCTGGTTTTAAGTTCTTCACAAAAGAAGGGTTTCCTCCAAATGGAATTAAGGAGCGATTGTACGGTGTGTATGTGGAAGCACCCCCCTCATATTCTACCGTAAAAGAATGGGCCAAACTTTTTCGAATGGGACGAGAAAGCATTGAAGACGAAGGATGTGCAGGTCGACCCTTGGAGGTGCTCACTCCTGAAAACATCGCTCTTGTGGAAGGAGAAATTATGCAAGACCAGCGACTCAAATTTACACAAATAGCAGCAATGTTGGCTTTTCTAAAACAACAGTCCTTTAATTATTAATGGACATTTTAAAATGAATAAGGTTAATGCAAATGGGTACCCAGACTTCTTTCCTCAGTCCAAAAACAGCAACGAGTCATCTGCTGTCAGACATTTTTGGAGCTCTACGAGAGAGAAGTTCTGCAAACCATTGTTACAGGACATGAACTTATGGTCCTCTACTGTGATCCCTTGTCCAAAAGAGAATCAATGGATTGGAGTAAACCTGGCGAACCGCCCCTAAAGGCCAAGGTCACTCAGTCAACCAAGAAGATAATGATTATAATCTTTTGGGACTGTGAAGAAATACTTTTCATTGACTTCAAGGACAGGAACACCACAGTAAATGGGGAGTACTCTTCTGGCCTACTGCACAGACTGCGTGCTTCCATCAAAGAGAAAAGGCAAAGAAAGCTTAATGGTGGTGTGCACTTTCTTCACGATAACGCACCTGTGTACACAGCTCTTGTTGGAAAGAAAACTATGAAGAAATGTGGCTTCAAGGAGATCGACCATCCATTTATAGCCCAGAACTTGCTCTTCTCAAAACTCAAGAAGGACCTTCGAGGAAGGAAATTTAAATGTGACGAAGAAGTGATGGATGCTATTTATGCCCATTTTGCTGGCAGCACTTCTGACTATTTGGGGTGGGGGTGGAAATGTTAATTCAAGATGTGAGAAGTGTATTGCAATAAAGGGTAACTATATTAAAAAGTGAAATATAGTTTTTGTCTTTATCATACCTAGATAATGGTTAGGCCAGAAACTTACGGACCTACTCTCGTATATCGAACAGAAATAGCCTGCAATTACCGTGCAGTTTCAATTCCATCTGCCACAAGCTGACATTGATAAAATTATAATAGAATTTTTCCTCTATCTCTGTGTCTCTCTCCCCAATTTAAACGCTGTATATACTGTACATGAGAGGACAGAATAGATCCGGCTGAGCGGGGTTGGAGGGAAAGATGATTTTACTATAGTCTGTCTTTGGTCACTGAAGCAATGCAGTAAGCTCATAGTAATGTCCATGTGAAAATAAACTTATGCAATGTGAAATGAATTTGTAATGTATATCTAACATGATTCTGTAGCAGATTTTTCTGTTTCTTTATTCTTTTCTTATGTTTTTTTAATGTAACGGTGAAACCATAGATCGCAGGTTCAATCACGGCCAGGATCGATGGATATTTTCTGGCGAATGGCTTCCTTCGGAAGGGAAGTAAAGCCGTGGATCCCATGTCGTACATTTACGGCATGTAAAAGAGTATCAATCCTGAAGGAGAGGCCTCTGAACAAATTTACCTGAATTAAATGGGACGCTGATGATCTGACATATTAAAGAGCGTCCGTAAATAAACCAAATGAACAAAATTCTCTTAGGTTCTTTCACACCACTGCGGACGGTAGCAGCCTTTCGGCTGACCTCTGACATAATTTAAATATTAGAGAATGTGGAAAAATTACTGGTAGCAATATAGCGAATTGTTTACCATAAGCAGTGAAGTTTAACTTTGACTACTGACTTAGACAAAAACAAAATAAACGAGCAAACAAACAGTCTGCTTCTAATGGCTAATGTGGCTGCTCGAAGTTGTTTGGTTAAGGGTTGGGCATATGTGGAAAAATCTCTTTTCACATTTATAAATAAATCAGAAACTTATTTGAATTGCACTCAATCACCGACAGTTAGTTTTCCTTCATTACTAAAGCATCCTCAATTCTTTGTCAGTGCTCGATAAACACATTATAATGTTTGGTGAAATTTTAATTTTTGAAATTATTTTGTCCTTTTTTTTTAAATCCGTTGTTATCTAATTTGTTTCACTAACAAACGAACATTCTTACTTCCATTTCGCGTCCTCGAGAAGTGTGTCACGTGTTGCAATAATCTTCATATGATGAACAACTCAACTGTAGAGTATAAGCTGCTAATGACCAAGTATAGGAGGGTTGGCGGCGCAAAGTAGTAAAGAATGGACTGATAGACCAAGGGGAGATCCACTTCTGCAGCGGTAGTCAATCTTGACAGTTCGTATGTGAATGGACATGAAAGGTGTGTAGACAGGCCTGTAAAGCAGCAGTGTGTATTAGCGAATATATAATTATTTACACTATATTCAATAGAACAACCTATGTTTACTTCACTTATAAATACATTTTCTATTTTTACTGCATAGGTAAAAGAAAATGACACTAAACAAAAGCAACTATTGCACAATATTTGCTTCAGTAACTGTCCATTTGGACATTTAAATACGCAGAAGGCAACGGAAAGGATTTAAACGTGAAAAAAATGTAACTGACCGACCACATAATTGAATTTTTCCGGAATTAGAAAGATGTTGATTGCTAGACGAGTACCCTAAATTGTGACAACGGGTAACTAGTAGCGTCACAGGAAGATGATTAACATCGAGACAAATGTTTACGCAGTTTCAAAGAATTGTGACTAAAGGATGAATCCGATACATGCAGTTTGGAGGCAACGCTTCTGTCACTAGAAAAGAGCAAGAAACGTTTTCCAAACCGCCATGTTGTTGCAGAAAAATAAGATGAAATACAAGAATTTTCTAAGCAGATGCCGGCAATGTATTGCCTCCGAGGAGCAACATTTCTACAGTATAGTTTTATGTTTTCAGTAAAAATATAAATAGTAAAATAAAAATATAACTTTACGCGCGGTGATTCTATCTTCCTTTGTACGGGTGTGCGGCTACACTTGCCCAGTAAACAGCCGCGCTCTGGCGGCCCGTAACTCATATAACTTCACTGTGTTTGTGCGCGTGCGTGCATGTGTGTAGCCTGGGCTACAAGTACTCAAAGATTGAGAGTAGCCTCTTAGGGGTAAACTATCTGCAACGTTATGGCCGTTATTTCCAGTTCTTCCTATCTGACTCTCATTCTAAGTCCTTAGCCTGATGCACGGGTTCTGTAAACAAAAGGAAAAAAAAAAAAGGTTGCTATTATATCTGCAATGAAGTTTTTACTAACAAATACTAATTAAAATTGCTTTATGTCACTTCTAAGCTCTCGGGAAAATGCATACTTACTTACGTTAATAACTAAATTGGTTAAAACTCTAAAATTTCAAGATAAGGTAATGTGCGAATATTTTTTTAAAAGGCAGTGCCCCAACAAGGGCCCTGGTACTTTAGAATTTAAAAATTAAATAAACAAAAATATTAATAACATGATGGCCTCCTTGTATAAACCACTAAAATATCGATAATGCACGGTTTTTCTAGCATCAATTTTATATTAAGAAACATTTTCTACGGCCCAACCCCAAATATAAATATAATATATATGTTATATCTAATCATATATTTTGTGTATTGTAATTAGTAATGTTAATAATATGTGTATAGGTGTATCATGAGGTATAACTATAATATGTCAATCGTATGTCGTCAAAAGAGAAAGTTTTCTGGTGTAACTGCCTACGGTAGCCCAGCCAGAAACGGGGCAGAGCCAAGGAGGCAATAAACAAATATACTAAGAAAAGGAAAAGACCTATCATTGGCGAGGGTTAGTAAAACCCAGGTTTTCAATACGTTAGGGCAATGGGACTAGTCAGCCGTTTGCACAATTAACTTTAAACCGACCAATGTAAATAAATGTTTAAAACTTTCAAATTGAGGCGGATGGAATGCGTTGGCAGGTGAATTTAAACCAGTCAATAGTGTACATTTTGAATTTTTTTAAAAAAAAGCGCGGAACTTGCGCGTGCTTGAGTGATCCTCGTTGAATTGGTGAAGTCAACGTTTAGTTAATTTGAATTGAATATATAAAGAGACGTTTGCTTGGTTGGCGCACTCATACTCAGTTTTTCAATGCTCAGAAGTTCAGATCAGTTCACATAGTTTAGAGATAATCAGTTAAGATAGATAATCAGATTAATTTCGTCTACATGAAGTCACCGCAGATAAATTTATGTTCGACGTACGCAGAACACCAGAGGACGTGAAAGAGCTTGCGAATAATAAATTACCATACATATTTCTACCTACTCATCACATGATTATTAACACAGTTGATATCCTCTCCCAGTTGAGCACGAGTCACAAAATAGCGGAACAAACCCTTAAAATGTTGTCCTGAAGCGTGGGCAACACCGCCAAAGCGGTCAATAGTCACTTAACGATACACCGCTACAAAACATGTCGATCAGCAACTAAATTGCCTCATAATTGGTGACCGCCTGATCCCCACTGATAAAACCTCTTCAATTTTAACTATAATTATCATTAATTGTATTCCTTTGTATTTTAATAGAGTATTCTCAAGCTACAAGCATTGCTAAAGGACCCGAATTTCTGCACTCATATGTATTTGCAGAGAGATCTGGCTAGTTTGTATAAAAACGGCGTATATCACATTATGACGTCCCATATATGGCTATCTGTTGAACTGAAAGGTATGTTTTAAACCTTAAAATCTATAAAAATATGAAACACTAGTTTGCTGGACTGACCTTAAATTAATTAATAAGGAAGGAAGAATAAAGTCAAAGCGTTTGGAGAAGAGGTCACTGAATGGTTTCACTTGTCTCTAGAAGAGGGAAAGGAATTTTCCCCTATCACCTGTCTGTTTAGTGCAGGTCAATGCGTCACTGGTCAGGAATGAAAATCACGATTCGGGTGTTACCTGTGTTGCTTTTATTGCATGGGGCCCCAGCGTTTCAGTTTAACTACCAGCTGTGTGTTTTTATTTCCCTGGGGCGGTTCACAAAACCATGAGTCACACTGCAATGTCTGATAAAGGCTCACAAATTATCATACTTAGGTTAAAAAACAAATGAAACTCTTTCTAAGGAGAGGTTATTTCCCGTCATATATGCACTCGTAATTAACCATTCATTGTTACTGTTACACACCTCTTAGGGAAAGAGGCAGGAGATTGAATGTTGTGGAATTTGATTTTAGCTCCAGAAAATTATACAAGAATATCTTGATCTAGAATCAGAATTAAAGAACGATCCACATAGAACCTTATAGCCTATAGCGTCAATTATAGGCTTATTGAGCCAATAGAACGAACAAAAAGTAAAAAAAGAAAACGTCGGGATTTATTCCGTCGGTTTAGATGGCAGAAGGGAATGGTTTAGAGTAAGTGGCAAACATCTCTGACCTCTAATTGAGTATAAATTAAATGTTTAATCTGCAAGATATAGCATTTGTATAAGACAGTAAGATTGAAAATGTTGAATTTTAAAATGTCAAATAAAGCTAATTAAGTGGTATATTCCAAGATGTACATTTTAATATATTTTCAAATGATGTGGGTAAACTCTCTCATTAATGACAATAAAATATGTTTTCACTAAAGATGTTCTATCAAAACACGAGTTTAAATATCAAAAATGTTTTAACAAAGAATTTATCTTTTAATTATTATTGAAATTGTACAACTTTTACAAATCCTGGTTGTAGTTAACACGTTAGTCGGTTTTTTCACGTTTATTTGTTACTTTATTTGTAAACGTTCAATTTAAAACACCATTAGAGAGAGAAAAAAAGCGAGAATGGGAGAATTTTAGCTACAATGTAATGTGAGAATGGATCAAGTCACATACAATTCATATTAATTGTGACTAATCACCTATATTAGATTAAATAAACTTTCATCATATAAAACTTACATATTTTAGAATAAAAATATATTATTTGATCAAGTAGCAAATAAACTACAAGAGCTAACCTTCACGACAGTCGTTTATGAACCAAAACGCTGGCCTATCAGCTCTTTTTGAGACGAGGGAGCAGATAAAAATCGCACTTAGCTAGTTTCGGGCTTTATGGAGGGTGAGCCACATTCGATTTTTTTTTCTGGCCAAATGTTGAGCAACAACTTTGTAGCGCAGTGTATGGTTCGTTTGTTTTATTGTTTTACCACCTCACTAATTACACTGGGCAACAATGAAAATTTTTCGGGCTTAAAAATAGTGAATTTACATGTATTTCCATCTGCTGAATTCAAAAATCACCATAAAAATGATAAATTAGCTCTTGTTTTGAAGATAAACTGACATTTCATTTTTTAGAGTGAAGATTTTAAATTTGGGGGAATTTTTTTTGGGAGTTGGCACACCTGTCAAATAACAAAACACAAATGCTCTTCAGCTGTTTGTAAGTCATAAACATAGATACTGTTGCTGTGACTGTGAATTACATGTAGTTTCTACTCAAATTAATGCAAAATTTCTGGTTCGCGAGTGCTTTTTTAGTGTAAAATTTGTAAAAATGCCACGAAAATGTGTAAATATGGTGAATAACTTTTGTTATATTTGTGGTGAAATAACATTTTCCTCACAGAAACGCAATCTGACGCCTCTTGTAAAGACTGCCAAGCCTATTGTGGACCCAAAAGACGTTCTTCTTCCACCCCTGCATATCAAGCTGGGTTTGATGAAAAACTTTGTCAAAGCTATGAACCGAGAAGGACGGGCCTTTAAGTACATCAGAGAGAAATTTTCGAAATTAAGTGATGCAAAAGTTAAGGAAGGTATTTTTGTCGGACCACAAATAAGAGAACTTGTAAAGGATCCTGCATTTGACCAAGTTTTGGAGGGGAAAGAAAAGGAAGCTTGGGAAGCCTTCAAGGGCGTTGTTCATGGATTTTTAGGCAACAAAAGAGATGACTACTACAAGCATTTGGTGACAGTGCTCCTGCCAAAATACCGTAACCTTGGATGCAACATGTCCCTTAAGATCCATTTTCTCCACTCCCACCTAGACTTTTTCCCTCCTAGTTGTGGAGCTGTTAGTGATGAACATGGGGAGAGATTCCATCAGGACATTTCTGTTATGGAACAAAGATATCAGGGCCGTTGGAATGAAGTAATGCTTGCGGATTACTGTTGGTCTTTGTATAGGGATTCTGCGGAACTCCATCACAAGAGGTAAGCTAAAAGACTACGAAGTCAATAGGTCACCACATGATTCTCTTCAGACACGACTATCTGCGAAGTATTTTTCCAGCAATTTAGAACTCTTAGCATGTAATTACCAGTTAAAAAAATAAAATGCTCTTTCATTGTTGTTAGCATGTATGTAATTAAAATGTATCCTTTTCTCTCAATCCGTTAATATGTAATACTTCCACCTTGTGTATATCATAGAAACTAGAGCTAATAAAATTTTTTCATTGTCATATTTGTTTTTCTCAACCCAAAATTAGTAGGAATTGCCTCATGAAGTGCTCGAAACATTCAAAAATTATTTTTTTGTTGCCCAGTGTTATCAAGAACCGCCTTGCCGACAAACGGGCTACGAGCAGGCTCTCGCGCATAGCAAAACAATCCGGGAGGGGGGACAAAACGATATAGAAATGGATTATGTCAGATTGTTGGCCGACAGTAAGACGTTTCCAATAAACGACTCTTCGTGTACAACATAATGTCAAAAAAAGTACCTTATTAATTAACAACAAGAAAGTAGGAAACAAGATTGTTCTATAATTTTAGCAGTTTAAGAAAACGAAGCTAAGAAACAAAATTAAATATGCAGAAATTTGTGATTATAAGTGTTGGGTGCAGTGACAAGAAGACAATACTGATTTTGCACAGAAAAAGATGAAAGAATTATATAAAACGATATTGTTGAAGTTACGATTGTTTCCTTTGAATTAACATTATCGGTGAAGCTGTGCAGATGGAAGAAATACCTACGGGAAATATGGCAAGTTGTATCCACAACTAGGAGGAAAATTTTTGTTGTCAATGAAGTCCATCTCAGAGAAAAGCAATGTTTCCGCAATTACTCACACTTCGTTTGATGTATCTTGTATGGGGTACAGCTTTGCACCTCATTTCTATTGAAAAAGCGTTTAACATAGCGCAGTCATGCCAATTTTCTCATTTCTCCTAGCATATATTGCTATTTCCCAGAGGTCATTTCAGGAATTTGAAGTTTTTAAAAAACAAAAACATTAGGCTATTTCAAGGAAATATTGCTAAAATTTATACCACGAACTCACCTTCCATGCTCAGTTTCGTCTAGGAATTTGAGGCTACAGCTACAAGCATTACTGGATGCCCGATTTCGAAGTTCCACGACTTTGTACAGGTTGGAACTTAAAGAATTATAACATTATTGTGATAGTACAGGAAGTGGACATTTATAGGGTGCCAAAATATATATACACTTCAAGTAAAGAAAAAACTGTGTTAACATAACAAAACTGAATTCACACAAACAGAAAACGATGAGCACTAATCATCTTACACTTTTACAGTTACAACAATTGCTCAAAATGCCCACCATCGGCGTCGATACACTTCTAAGTACGTTGAACTACTGATTGAGCAACGTTTGCGAAAGTATCCTCAGCGATTGCAGCACATGCCGTCTCAATTTCTTCCCGAAGCGTAGCTGTTTTTCTACGGTATACAACATCCTTAGGAGTTCCCCATAGGTAGAAGTCCAACGGAGTTAGATCCGGAGAACGCGGTGGAAACTCAATCGGACCTCTTCATCCTATCCAGTGTCTTGGAAGATTGTCATCAAGGTATGCATGTACATCTCGGTGGTAATGTGGTGGTGCACGATCCTGTTGGAAGTTGTTACTCGCATTGCCGGTTCTATTCTGTACACACGTCTCCATTGCCTTCGAACTTCAACAACATTCTCGGTTTTCCAATATCACTTCAAAATTGCTTTCCGTTGTTCAAATGACAATCTTGGTTCCATTTTGTTGTAGCAACACTAACTTAACGTAATGTGAGTCACATCTGTTTACGATAATCTTGCCTTCATTTGTTCATTGTTGATTTACCTGTCACGTAGCAACGCTATCACAATGTATGTGACATTTGTTTACTGAACATCATACTGCACATTACTGTTGTTTTTCGGTTCAACTTTGAAATATATTAAATAGACATCTACTGCGAAATTGTGTATACATTTTTTGGCACCCTCGGGAAAAAAATATTCAAAATTGTTCAATGGATAAAACTGCAATAGCTTCATTCCTTAGGAATTCGCTACCAAAGGTTTTACAAGTTGTGTTCGAACTTGGAACTTACTTGTGTATTTAGAAAAAGGATCCATTCTTTGAACAACACCACATTTCAGTAATTCTTCTCGCGAGAAAGTTTCAGCCCAATTTTGAAGACTGACACCACACATTTTCCCACGCAAGCTTCGTTGTGATTGTGTTAAATTCATAATGAATGCATTCGAAATACCAGGAAGTATCAATCGCGTGATTCAAACTGATGGAACAACCTCTAGTATAAATGAACCCATACAGCATTAGGGTTAATTCATTCTTCTCTCGCCTTCCTAATGACACCTTGATTTCATTACCAGAGCCACGTTCAGTAACAAAAAACAAAAAACAAAACAAAACAAACAAAAAAAAAAGTGAGAGAAAAAGCTCCTTTGGCTAGAAAGTTTCATTTACGAAAGAGTTTTGATTGCTGTACTGATTAAGCTGAGAATTATATTATTGAAATGCTAATTAAGAAGGGAATTGCGTTTCAGTAAGTCAGAAAATACATGGAGATATTTTTGCACGTGAATATGGAGTAGAAATATCTCCGTATATACTTCAAATATTAAATTACACACATGATTTAAATATGTTCTTTCGCAAGGATATTATAGAGCACGCTATTCTATTCATATCCGTTAATATGAAAAAACAACAATGATAGTAATAATTATAATCGTAAATGATTTATACAAACAGAATATACATTTGTACAACAGCGTGTTTTTTTAAATAACATATATTCGTATACACTGATAATTTCCGATTGTGTTTTATTTAACAAACCCGGTAACTAAGGCAGTTTTGTTTATTGTTAAGTTTGTAATATGTTGTTAGGAGCGCTAATTTTTCTTTCGTTTAACTTATGAGAAGCAATAAATGCAAACTCAGCGTGTGCAGTGAAAAATGAATGAATATTTGTCATTGCAAAAGGCATTTAAAATATAATTAGATGCGAATGTCTTACAGTCAATCACCGAATGTTTTTTCTTCTTCCCCCCCCCCCTATATTCATTCGTTTCATTTCCATTATCTGTACTTCTATTCAATTATTGAACGAGAAAAACGAAACAGATGCATTTTTTCTCCAGTTTATTTTAATAGGATTAGATGCTGATATTTGAATCATTTTAACATAATGACTTTATGAAAGGCGAAACATTTTAGCTGCATAAATTAATTTACAAATCCGAATAGCACTTAATAACAAGTATTAAATCATGAATATATATTTTTATGGAACGCAAACTTTTCAATTTAAAAATATATATAAATTAAAGTGGCAAAGAAACAAACTGTGGGGCTATTTGCATCCAGATATACAAGCACATAATAATCTCTAAATGTTACATCAGACCTTGGACACTTTATCACCCGGAATTGTTTGCGACCAGCAGCTTCTGCACAAATTTCAGGAAACCGCACCTTGCACTTATCATTCAGCCATCTTTCTAGATCTAAGATACCGCCATGGGTGCCCGAGGTCGTTAAGGTGCAGATTCGTGCGGGAGGTCTGGGGTTTTCCATTCCCGCCAGGACCGCCCTCGCTGATTGAGGCTTTTTCCAGGTTTTCCTCAGTCCTCATAAATGGCAAATGCTGGGGAGCTACTCTAAACTTAAGTCTAGAACACTTCCTTTTTTTTAAAAAAACACTTTTCAATTATTTATCATTTTATTTCATGTATCATCAGTGTCCACCACCTGTGGTGCCTCAGTAGTAAAAAGGGCGTTAAACACCATTAAAAAAAGATAAAAGTTCGTGCTTCTTTATGCAACTGAAACCACAAGGTACATTTTCCTCGCCCTGTCAGCTTTCCCTGTGCAATCCTGAAAGTTTGTATATTTCTAGAACCTTTAATATCCTTTAAGCATTACCATCTGAATTTCATTCTCTTATGGCATTTTATATTGTCAATTTTTTTTATACTGACATGAACAGACGAAAAGGTCAGTGGATGGTATCATGGCTTTGCTTCTCTGAACAGGCAAATGTATTTAAAGGGTCTGGATTCACATCTTATTTTGTGGAGATAGGAAGGGTCTCAGTTTAAGAATGTAGAAGAAGGTAAGAATTTGTGCTCAGGTTTTTGTCAGGATTGAAGGTACACATCCATGTGCATTCAAACTCCTTAACAAAAGTCCCAACATTAGCATTTTCTCCAAGCAACGTTGAAATCTTGCCAAAAATAAACGCTGTGACTGGGGCTCTGACATTGTGAATAAGTGAATTTCTTCCCGAAAAAGACTAGTAGTAGTGATCGCCAAAGATTCCTTTGATTACTATAAACACTATTTTTTTTTCTTTTGTACTCTTAAACCATCGGTAAAATAATAAATGAATATATATGATTTAAAAAGTCAAGCAAAAATTCATAAATAATTTAATTTATTTAGTAGCATTTTATGCTAATTTATATTGATTTAATAAACTATAACTCAGTGCTTGTTATAAACATCATTATTTAAACAGATATTTTAATAAATGACAAATATATTTATTCCATTTCTGTTTGCTAAAATTTCATTACTTGAAATAATATAGTCCAATTCAGACAGCTCCACCAAAAATGGTTCACGTACCATCTACCATGCATTTATCATTTTTTTTAAACCTAACGGTTCTATTAATTCCTAATAGATATCGCTGGTTGTCAAGTAGACCGTTTTGTTTGCAGTGGTATTTAATAAGGAAGAGGGTGGTTAATCACTTATGTAATGGATTGAGGGAAAGATTTTGGGATCATTTGATTTGATTATGGAATCTCAGGGGTAAATGATAATTCTTTCTTCCTCTCCGACGATGGTTACCGCTGTCTTGCAGTTTTGCCACGCCTGTTGAGACTCTGTTGCTGGATATTTTTATGGTCCTGTGACCATAGGGGAAGGAGTCTTGTAGATTAATAATATTTTGTTGTGGATTTTATTTTTCATACACTATTGTACATAAAATATTGCACTTAACTAATAAATCTTGTCCACTTAATTCTCTCCCAAAACTAACTACCGCTTTCCACTAATTGATCGGAACTGAGAAAGCCCTTCCACTGATATTGCTCCGCTGAATTCTCTTGCCAAATTGACTGCGGGCCTCAAAGTTACAAACTAAATAAATATGGTCTACGTGACGTTTTCCATGTAGCGGTTGGCTTCTTCCCTTGAAGAGGTCATCGGCCCATCTTTTCATCGCTATAGTTGCCAAAAGTTTTATGGTGCCTCCCCTGCTTAAGAAATTCTCTAACTGAATACTAATAAACATCTTGCCCAAGGATTCTTTACAAATATTGCTACAACAGGCTGTAGAAATTCCCAGGTCAGATTTTATGGCTGGGGTAGCTTTCTGGACACTTGCGAGAAAGTAACATCACAAATAATAATTCAACACTTGTACAGGGATATGGCATTACACTCATAGTTATAACGAAGTTATAAAATTATTTGCTATAATTAATCTAATTAAATATGAGGGTGGCAGTTCATAAATATTGCCTCATGGTGTGCCTTGCACCTTCAATGGTGTAATTATTTGCAGCACACATTCATGCATTTTATCAATGCACTTCATTTTACAATTACTCGTGTTACATAGCGGCTTATAAAAGCAATTCTCTCTTACCTCTGCAATTTACTGATGATATCTTGTTAACTGGATGAGAAATATTTGTATAAATTCTCTTGTAAATTTCACACGACTTGTCTAGCAACAGTCTCAACAGAAGACAGTGTTCTAGTGTCCATTAATTGGCAGAATTTCTCTTAAATTAAACATTATACTTAATTCTTTCAAGTCTCCATATCTTATTTCAATCATAATATTCACCTTCTCTTAAACAACTTACTTCACTTAAAGTTCATTTATCACCATTAATCTTTCCTACTCATTTCATTTATTTGTCCCAACACTTTAACTCATTAAACACTATCGCCTCGCTTCCACCATCTTTTCTTTCCAGCCATCCCTTCTTCCATCTCTCTTGATCCTCCTGGTCCCCTGTAAGTCATAACCATAGTTACCAGTATTTGCATTGGATCGTTAAAGTTACAGGAGTATATTTCGGTACTTCAATCTTGCTCAAAGGCTAGCCGTTTGTGCCGCAACTCCAGGAGGGAGGAGACACAGAGCGGTCAGGATCCTCGACAAGTGGGGTACGGGCGTAGACGTTGTTTCCAGATAAAATATCTAGACGGAGTCGCTTCCATGCCAGCCGCCAGAGCAGAAATCTTTCCAAAGAGCAAGCTACCGTCACACCGCACCAGACCTTCTCGCCCTGATACTTTCAACCCTGTAACAGAAACAACGGAATGAAATGATAGAGCGAAAAACCACGGTAAACTACGAAACATCCCAAAGGTGAGAATGGCCGACTTCCAGGTGTTCGAATTTCGGCCTCCCGAATGTGAGACACACACGTTACTGCCTAAGTCACCTCGCTTAGTCACAACACTTAGTAAGGAAGTAAAGAGAAAACAGGATATTTGTTGAATGAGGTTAACAAGCATCGCACTTTGGTAAATGTCGGGGCCGTTTATAGCTACTTATTCAACAATTATTTATGCAGTCGTTACTAATGGAAAACAAGCCTGCACCTAAGCAATAGCGAGATCTGGCAACAGAGTCCGAAACGGTCAACTCTACTTAACATACGAATTGCGTGCTTATCCACCATGTTTGTTACGTTATCTTGATTTTACATTAGTGAATACATAAACTGAAGGCTACAGTGAAATATATTCCTGGAAACAGATAATGGTGTGTCTTAACTACAACAAAATATAATTATGCCTTTAAGATACTATTTTAAACTTGTTTCATATCACAGTCAAATGGCGTTATTCTTTTTTATAATTAAAAATCGGTATAAAAACAGAAAAAAATTATATCTAATGTTATAGCTAGGGGTATGGGTGGATCTTAAGTGTATGCTCTCACATCGTCTGCGTGGAATGGCCACGTTAACATCATCATCATTAGAATTGAATTTATTGCACAACAGTAATTAACCTGTCTCTTAAGAAGTTCTTAATTTCTTCTGCCAGCGGTTCAGAAATAGACATTAAACTTTGATAGTCTCAGTGTATTGTATTGCAGCCTTATACTTTTCTGAATTTTATTCAGAAATGGGGTGGTACTCTTCATTATGGGCTGTCAGTTTAGTTTGCTGCTTTTCTTACACATTTGCCTATATCATATAAAATATGTATCGATCTCTAGTTAATGTTTCTAATGCCCCGCAGCAACTATGTAAGAAAGTTATATAGCTGAAGATGTTAACATATTTACTATTGTTATTTCAGAACAATGTCTATCGCACTTTGCATACTTCTAAATAGTTTGTGTAAAGGACGCATAAATAGTTTCCAACCTCTGCACAACCACAGCCATTTATACAAGTTCCACATACACCCAAGTAAAATCATCATTTGCGAAACGCATTTCCAGGAATTTTCGTCAGGCACCTCCATCATACCCTCTATCTTAGACCGGGCACTGAAACAGTACTCCACAGTCTTTGCTTTAAAGCGTTCTTTGTTTTCTGGTATGTAAAAAAATGGTCTGACACAGACATATGTTCTGGATCGTTGTCAGGAAAACCTTTGGCAAGGAAAACTCTGTTCTCGCTATTTGTCTGGTGTAACAACAGTTTTCTTATTGATGTATTTTTTTCTAAGAAATATTTTGTTGGTTTTTTTTTACAAGGAAAGGCCTCTAAAATAACTCTAAGGCACTAAAAATGTAGAACATCTCAGAATTCCTTAGACACAAACAAATATCACTTTTATTTATTGTATTAATAAAATTCGTGGGAGTATACCATTTCAGAAAACATAATGATGGATTAGCAGGCAGGAAGTGTTTTATTATTTCTGAATGCATGTTAACTATTGCAGCGCATGCTATAGCTTACAGTTTCAGAACTGATGCATCCTTCTTTGCATATGCTTTTCAGTTTCAATGTAGTTGCCATCTACCTTTATCTAAAATAAAGCACAACTCTTGTGTGTTTAAGCAAGATCAATTCCAATCCTCAGACCAAAATGCGGGTATCGATAGTACAGAAAATGGCGCCGATCGAGGTTAAGGCATGTTGCTGCTATTAAGCCCATAGGTTTGTTTGATAGGTTCGTTACAGTTGCATAGTTTATTACAATGGTTTATAGTTGGAAGTAAATCATCAGTAGCATGCTAGTTCTTTTGTTTTAGGTTATGTTAGGAAGGAAGTCATACTTATGATTTTTACTCCCGAAAAAATCCATCGCTCCTGGCCGGGTTTGAACCCGCGATCTTGGGTGTAGAAGGCAAGTATGGTTACCACTACACCACCAGGACTGACACAATCGTATTTAAACTCTGAACATAGTGTGAGATATTGACAGAGTTTTCAAGAGATATTCCTCACCCTTAAAGTACCGACGGAGTCACCGCTGCTGTGACGTAAATAGCAACAAATCTACGAAAGAATGTTTTGTATCTCACTTTTTTGTAAATAAACAGGGCATTTCTGAAACTAGTCGTGTGTCGATTTTCTTTAAAGTTCACTTTAGTATTGTGGAAAAGTACTAGAAGAGCCTGCACTGGTCAGGAGGCGGAGATGGAGACGGAGGCCATAATTGCGATGCCCCTCCGCGCGGGACTGTGTGCTGATAAAAACCTTCGGAGCGCCCATCGCCCCGGGAGGAAGCTGTTACCTAACACACGTGCACTTGTGTGATAGTGTTACCTCACACTAGATCGAGTGTCCTGCCGTCCCCTCTGACCTTGAATCGTGCCAGGTGTGGAGGATTCCCTGAAAACACTCGCACTCGGTCTCATCCAGGAACCATAAAATGAACATGCTGGTGGTATCAAGTTCTGGCAAGCAGAAATACGACACCCTACCCCTTTCAGTGGGGCGAAGTGATTCAGACGTGCCAATAAAAGGTCTGTGGGTTCGATTCCCCGTGCTCAACTATCCAGTTTCAAAAAGGAATATAATGGGAACCTCCTGGTGTGACTAGAGGAAATTTGCTAGCTAGTGCAGTAATTGATACCAAACAGGTGCCTCAGCCACAATGGTGTTGTTTACCCAAAGGAATTCTTTTCTTTTTCATCCTCGTCATTATCATCATACCCCTTTCCCTTATCCTTGTCTTTAATCGATCCTCTTTTATTTCCCTCTTAATTTCACAACCCAAAACAACTGCGCAATTATCACTCCATGCTCAACGAACAACACAGACAGCTTAGGAATCATCCCTACGAAAATGTTACTTATCTTAGTTTTTGTTGATTTGTTTTATTTACAGACGTTCTTTAACATTTCAGATCATCAGCGTCCCATTAAATTCAGGGCGTGAAACGGCCGACAAATTTTGCCCAGAGGTCTCTTCTTTCAGGCTTGAGGTTCTTTATCGTGCCGTAAATGTACGACACGGGACCCACGGCTTTACTTCCTTTCCGAAGGTAGCCATACTTAGGATTTTTACGCTCGAAAAATCCATATTTAGCTTAAATTAACGTATTCCGCTTAGATGAACAAACTATTTCCTGAGGTCCTTCTTTTATTAAGAAAACCTTTAGACTCAAGCAGACAAAATGGCACCAAATGTACATGTAGCTCTTTTATTTACTTCGGTATTCAAGGGTGATATTTATTTTTCTGTAAAATGCAGCCGTTACTCACATTTCGTCACCTTACCCTCGTGTTTGAATAAACCAGACCGCAACTATAGACATTTTACTTATCTCTGAATTTAATAGTGATATTATTTTTGCTATAAAATGCCGAAGTTACTCACTAGAGAGCCCCGTTTATTCAGCCTTCGTTCCCAATTGAGATTGTGCAGGTCCTTGTATTGGATTCTTCTCAGTGGTGGTTATTACAGAAAAACGACTATAACCTGAAACTGTACTAATGGCCCACCTGCACTGAAATATAAACATAATATAATGTCATTTACAAATATAATCATAGTTTTTATGTATCGTAGTTAATGACGCAAATACTTTGAATGTATATGTTTATAATGCGGTATAACTGTAACCTGTAAATTACGTGTCAAAAAGAGAAAGCTCCTTGGTGTTTTGTAACGGAAGCTAGGAAAGCCAACAAAAGAGACATAAAACCTCTATTCAGAGGAAGGAACCAGAGCGTCGCTTTGACGCCCTTTCTTTTTTTAAAAGGACAACTACTGCAGGATTAATAAACTCAAGAACTTTTAAACTCGTTAAGGTCTCTGACCCCGACCGGTGGTTGTATAATTAGCTTTTAAACTGGCCAATGTCGACAAAAGTTTTAAACTTTCAAATAACAACGAATGGGAGTTGAACTTTAACCAGCCAATGATAGATGTATGTTTCAAATTTTTAAAGAAAGGCGCAAGACTTGCGCGTGCTTTTTGGCGTCTCCTACACAAGGATTTTTGATTTGAATTAAACATTTACAGGAAGCGGTTTTTGCTGGGGCATTCAGTTCGAATTTTCTCATTGCTCAGTTTCAAGTTCTACACGCAGTTATAAGATCTACACGCGGCAAGATACAGGCAGTTCGCAAATTCGACTTTCAATTCCACGCGCCGCGACACTAGTCCATAAGTTTCACACGCGGTAAATACGTTTATATCAGTGTAGGGTCTATTGTAAGCAAAACACCAGAGGACGATAAAAGTTTTGGAAATAGAAAAGTACTAATAGATATTATGTCGCTTGCTTATTTGCACTATATAAACTCTCTTCCCATCCATTTAAGTCGAGTCAACAAAATAGCAGAATACACCCTGAGAAATTGTTGTCATTGAAGCGTGGGCAACAATACCGAAGCAATCCATAAAATCAATTCAAAATTTAGCGCTCAACGTAGCTGCCATGCAAATCCGCTTCAAACCATTGTATTCAGAGATAAGTACATGACATATAACTTAATTTCGGTGCAGTTTGTTTGAACCTGAAGATTTTCCTCGTTAGTTCTAGACTTTTATAGAAAGAAAGCTAGCCATCGTCTTGTGCGAGTCCAGGACTTAACTAAGCACTTACATTTAGTACCCAAGTGGTGTGGCTCAGGATAAAATTAAATAATATAGAAAGATAAAGGAAACTCAAGTGGCAAAAATAACCGAAGAGCTCATATGTCCATATGTTTGGGGCTCACTTTAACTTTGTTAACAGTGGTTTGATATTCCCCTATTTCAAACTTTCCTTCTAAACCCAAGATCGCGAGTTCAAACCCGGCCAGGATCGATGGATTTTTTCGGGGCGTAAAATCCTAAATATGGCTTGCTTCGAAAGGGAAGTAAAGCCGTGGGTACCATGTCGAACATTTACGGCACGATAAAGAACCTCAAGCCTGAAAGAGAGGCCTCTGAGCAAAATTTGTCGGCCGTTTCACGCCCTGAATAGAATGGGACGCTGATGACCTGAAATGTTAAAGAGCGTCCTTAAATAAAACAAATAATAATAATAATATTTCAAAAGATGCCTATAATTGTCATGGTATAAGCCAGAGAACCTGTAGCACTGTTGAACAATGGAATTATCGGCTTTATAATATTTTGCATAAACCACGCCCTAACATCTATGTGCTGATTAAGGTCCTAAAGAGCTTAACTTGGAGGGGTAAAAAAGACGAAAATCTGCGATTAAGGTTGACAAGAGTTGCGAATTACCTGAAGGATCTTGATGATAAACTGAGATCTTGTAAAATTCTCAAAAATCGAACCACTTGCGAAATCCGAGTTAGAAATAACATTTAACAAATTCTTGTTTAATGAGATTGTCTGCAAATAGAATAAAAAGTAACTAGTCGTGAAAAAAAAAAATTATACAAAGAAAGCAATAACAATAAAAATGTATGCTATTTAAAAATAATATATAATAAGGGAGACAACCTCCTTGGTCTATGGTTAGCGTTGTTGGCTGTTGACCGGGAGGCTTGGGTTCGATCCCCGGTGCCTGATTAGGAAATTTTCTAAGATAGGGAAGGTCTCAGCCTGGTGAGGACAATTAGGAAACTGCCTGATGGAGAGGTGGCGATCTTCGATCTAGTAAGCCGTGATATAGCGTCCGGCGGGATGCGGTGTACTGATCACATCCCCCTTCAATACTGCACTCTACCAATGAAATCACGAGACGCAGCGGTCGTCGCGGTAAGTCAAAGCCCACAAAGGGCTATGGAAAACCAGGTTTGAAGAAGAAGAAGAAGAATGTAATAAGGGACACATGATAGTTGGGAACAGTGTGCTTTGAAATAGGTAAATCTGTCTAAGAACCTCAAAAATGGTTTACTAACAAACGTTTTATCGAAATAATAAGTGACCATGCACTGTTAATTCACTACCTGCCTTACGTCTAACAACCCTGTTTTTAATTAGCAGCCTTGCATCCAACTGCTGTGCATCGCTACAGAAATATGTATAGGAATAAAAACGCAATATATATGAACTGAATGCACATTTTTCAAACGTAAAAAAACTTACTTTGAAACCATTTATATCCGTATACCCTAAGTCACGCGTATACATGTAATTAGAAAACGAATATCTTATTAAATGTATAAATGCTTATTCCTGTATAGCTCGAGTTCTAATCACATCCAAAACGCACTGTGAAGTTACATATTTAACTATAAAAAGCGATCACAAAGCCGCCACAGTTCTTTTCACATAGAAGGCGATTATAGAAACCTAACCTTGTCATAGATTTTGCAGAGGTGCAGCACTCCGTCTTTCACTTTGCAGTCCCAGACCTCGATACCGGTCAATGCACCGGGTTCGTAATGAAGGACATATGCGGTAATGTTAACAACGGCTATCTGTTTGTCCTTTCCGGTAGGAAAAGAGTAAATGCTGCTCTCTTTAGCTGCGTTATCATGCAATTCGAATTAAATGGTGATCGTCACTTGACCTCGCCTTGATAACAATTGAGATACGTTTCCGGAGTTCTCATGGCCTCCTGATGCCGATGGAGAGTTTCACTAATTGAAGTGAGTCATTGCCGCTTGCCAAGCACAGTAATCAGCGACAACCTTCAATACCGCTTGGATCTATTCATTTTTTACGCATTACTAATTTCTTGTTGGAAAGCAATGAAGTTTCGTGGGTTAGTGGGCCAAATTACTTCCTTTGAAAATAGCCTGTCTCTTTCCCTTTTATGAGTAACCTTTGATATATTCTGTTTGCATTGGGTCACGTAGGCATTGTTACCTCCATAACGAACAAAATAAAACCATGTTTAAATACGTGTGTGATACACTTAAGTATATTTTATTGACAACTGTTTTAATGAAAACTATACATTTTTTTCTAAATAAATGCTGTTATTAATGGTACATCAAGCATTGAATGTTAATTCTTTAAATGACTGAAAGCTGTTTATGCGTATATAATGTAAACACTAATGCGTTGCAGTAACTGCATGTATTGTAGAACCATTTCTTTAAAACATTCTTAAAAGCATATAATTTTCAAAAATATATCATTGCAGCATTCGCCCAAATACATGTATTTTAACAGTAGATCTTGTATTGTTTGATTATATTTTTTAACAATAAAAGTTAATTATTTTTTTCGCTAATTATAAAAAAACATTTTAAATATCTCTTCCAATAATATTTCAGTTTTAAAATATTGCCACCTTGTAAAAACATGTACTTTTAGCTACGATCGTTTAAAAAGTATGTATGATTGAAAGCACTTATTTGCAGTGTTGTTCCTAAAACGTAAACATAACGGCGAAGAATTTTTATTTATTATTGTCATTATTATTTACTCTAATTATTTATTATCAAGGACTATAGGAACTTTAAGCATAGATATACAGTATAATACTAGTGAAAATACAAGTAGATCTTGTATTGTTTGATTCTATTTTTGAACAGTCAAAAATTAATTATTTTTGAACTGATCATAAAAATATTTTAATATATCTTCCAATAATATTTCAGTTTTAAAATGTTGCCACTTTGAAAAATATGTACTTTAAACTACGATCATGCATGATTGAAAGCACTTAATTGCAGTGTTGTGCAGTAAACATAACAGCTCAGGTCTTTTTTTATTGTTGTCACTATCATTTTACTGCATTTAATTGATTATTTTCAAGGACTACATAGTACTACAGTACTATGACCAAGCCAAGAGCACCGAGTTGCTGATTGGATGGTGGAATTCCTTTATGTTTAGACCATAGAGTTTTGAGTGTTATTTCCCTTATTATCATGTCGGTCTTAACTAAAGCAAATCTAGGGAAAATGTTTGGTAGTTGTTTAGATTAGCTCTTCATTTTCGAGAAAAAATAAAATTGTGCTTTTATTTTTTCATTTATCTTTACTTCCCTCTTCAAGAATTTCCCTTTTTTTCATCTCTTTTCCTCTATTTCTCTCTGGCTCTGCATTTTATCCTTCATTACTGCTTATTTTATTCATCGTAGTTCTTGACGATAAATTCTCAAACTGGATCTATGTGCGGAGATTTGATCCAATTACTTGCTCATTTCTGGATTTGTAGTATCATCAATATATTTAAAATTTAACATCAAAAGTATACATAAATAAATGAATAATAAATCAACTATTAGTTTTTACATTATTTTTACATTATTATATTATATGCATGAAATAATTTATATGTACTATTAATTGTGAATACTAATATCTTTATCAATAAATGTTATGACGTTACTCTCATCTTCAACGAATATAAAAAAGTGTATTTTCAAACTTTGTAGAGTATTTTAAACTTGAAATGGAGTATGATGAGTGTGTGATATATTTTTGTATTTTTTGAGGGTGCAAGGGCAACAACGCTCTTGAACCAAAACCTTTACATCTCGCAATTCAAATAAAATTTAATTTAAGCTAGATTTTGACACAGTTATTACGGACCACCCCCAATGAAATATAAATATATGTTATTGCAAACTTAATTATCATAATATTTCATGTATTGTAACTAGTAATGTAGATATCTTATGTGTATAATACGGCATAATGCTAACGTAAGTGTACGTTTCTGGTGTTTTTTGTTACGTTAGATTTGAAGTCCAAGAGGGCCACTCTATTCAGGGTATAGGATGATCCAACGTTTAAAAGGACTAATGTTGCAGGGTTAATAAACTTAAGGACTTTAAAATTTTTTGGGGCTTTGAACCTGACAGGCCGTTATACTGTTAGCCTTTAAACTAGCCAACAAAATGTTTTAAACTTTTAAAAAAATAGCCAATGACATGTATGCCAGGTGAACTTAAGCCAGCCAAGAAAAATATGTTTGCATTTTTAAAGATTGGAGCGTAGCTTGCGCGTGCCTGTGTGACCCTGTGGCTTCGTTAAGCCAACGATTACTTGATCTGAATTTAATATGTAAGAAAGTGTTTGCTCGTGTGGGGTATGCAGTTCACAGTTCTCAATGCTCATTTGTCAAATCTACACCAGTGAGAAAACAGTTCCAAGATCTACACGCCGCACACACATCTAAGTTCCAGACGCGGCGAGACGCAGTTCAGTTACTCAGTTCTATCTTGACACACGCAGTCATCGGTTAAGCAGTTTTCGGTTTCATGCGCCGCGGCACTCATCTGTAAGTTTCACACGCGGCGAGATACATTTGTTACCATTCTGATTCCGACTCAGGCACACAGTTTAAGATATACATCGCGACACACGTAGTACTCGGTTTCGCTTCTAAGTTCCACTCGGGGCAGCTAAGTTGGTATTAGACATAGCGAGGTCTACCGTACACAAAACACCAGGGAACGCGAAAGATTTTGGACATAATAAAGTACCAATATATATAAATATTATGTCCCATTGAATGCTTATTTCTACTATTGAACTCCTCTCCTAGCCCCGTTGAATACAAATAAAAAAAAAAAAAAAGCAGAATATTACCCTGAGAAATTGTCTTTGAAGCATGGGCAACAACACGAAACCGCATCAAAATTGGCATTAAAACATGAGGCCTGACAACAAACCAAAATTGACACCCATCGAACAGTCACAGATCATTTACTGAAAAACATGCGGTCATCTTTAAGATTAAATCGTAACAAAGATATCTTTTAATGAACTATCTTATTCTGTTCACTACAAAAACACTTATTATTTGTTGTCTGTTGAATAATTTCCACACAATTATCCGTCAGGTGTTGCTTCTTTACTTCACGACAATTACAATGCATATAACACACATCTGCAGTATTTTTGTGATAATCAGAGAGAAAATTATCACGAAAAAATCTTATATCAAGAAAAACTACAAGAAGTGATAGAAGAATTCCAAAATATATCACATCCCTTCTTTCACATATTCCTGAAGAACCGCTATATTCCCTTAGGATCGTTTCGTTTCAGACTTCGGTAAAAGGTGTAACTGGTGTTAAAATAATTGACTGCAACATTTCACCCGCTAGCTTTGGGTTTCAAGTATCTGAGAATTTGATGTTTCTAATCGTTGAAGTTGTTAGAAACATGTGCAAAGTAATTCTAATTGAACTGCAAGTCATCGTACTGTTTCTTGCGAGAGATTTTACATCTTAATTGTAGAACACGCACGTCGTCAAAGGTTCCTTAGTTACTTTCAAAAATGCATTGTAATGTGACTGACTAATGTTAAAATTCTGTGTCGTGGCTACAAACACTACGTACTATGTACTTGCTGAACGCGTCTGCAGCCGACAGTACCGAACGGTAGCGAAGAAAGCCGACTGGTTACGATTTTAGTAGTAGCAATCACTTCAGGTAAATACTTTTCAATTGTTAGCTCAGTTGTATAGAGCGTGGTGCTACTAATATGTAGGTAATTAGTTCGAATCCCCAAGGGATAAACTTTTTCTCTCTCACTCGTAACCCTTTTCTCTCTCTTGTAATTTTCATTATTTGCCTACATTGTTCTTAATACAATAAATGTTAATTTTTCGTTGGTTAGGTTAAGTTAGTTTAAGTTAAAAAATAATCGAATATTAAAAAAATAAATAATATAACTCCATACTAACACTTTCTAACGCCACTGCCGTTCGAGCGGAGTTCGGCTTTCTCCGCTGTCGTTTAGGACTTCAGCCGGAGCAAGCCGTTGGTTGCTAACGTCAAATCCATATAACGTAACTAATGTCAGCTGTTCGGTCTTGCTACGTTGACATATCAGCGCTATAGCAGAAGAAACATTAACAACGACTATAAGGGACATTTCAAACAATGAAAACAACCAAACGGAATAAATTGCAAATAGTTTCACAATTTTGCTGCTTTCGTTGCATTACTGTCAATCATTAGTAAATACAATATTTAGGAAAAAACTTTAACTTGAATTTGGCGACAGTTCTCTTTGTTGCCATCTCCTGCAAATGTCAAGTGCATATATTGAATCTTGCTTCAGGCAATTATTATTAGGTTTATTTTAGGATGCTCGTTAATGTCTCTGGTCATTAACATTCCATTTAATTCAGAGGGTGAAACGGCTGATAAATTTTGCTCAGGCCACTTCTTTTATGCTTGAGGCTCTTTAATGTGCTATAAATCTATGGCACGGGACCACTCTTCCGAAAGAAGCCACACTAAGAATTTTTACGTCCTAAAATATCCGTTGACTCCGTTCGGGTTTGAACTTGCCAATTTGGATCATCAAGGCAATAAAGGTTATAGCAGACCCGAATTTGCTTGAGTCCTGTTTCTGTTTTCTTTCTCTTTCTGTCTCTCTGAGAATTTTCCCACCCTGAAGAGGCGAATACCAGGTTACTGTAGGCGACGCTTGATTTTGGGCCAATTTGCTTATTATTAACTGCTCGTCTCGAAGACTTTGCCCGCTTGTTTGGAATTATACACGTAATATAAATAATATGTTTAAAAACACATAAAATGTACATTTTAAGCGCATCCATACATAAAATTTACCGGCAGATTTCTTCAAAATGTCACCACAGGATGCTCTGTCAAAATAATACACACGGTCAAATTTTCATTTTGATATCTCTAAAGTTTTTGAAAAGATAATTTTATATAAGTTTTACATGCTATTACACTAAAAGTTCCGTACTATGTAGACATTAAATGTTGGTCTAATAAAAATATTGTCATATTAATTTGATAGTTTTTAACACCCGTTTTTACTAAAGGAGCATCAAAGGAGGTGGTGATACATGAGATGATTTGATAAATTGGGAGAGGAAGGAGGAGTTCCAGGCCTAAGTTTAGGATACCTCCCCGGCATTTGCCATTTATGAAGACTGAGTAAAACCTGAAAAAAACCTCAATAAGGGAGAACGACCCTGGTGAGAATCGAACTCCGGACTTCTCGCTCATGACCTCGGCCATTCGTGACGGTATTATTAATTTGATGGTAAATAAGAAACAGCAAAATAATTTTTACTTGATACTCTATCCTGATTGTCCGGACACATTTCTAAAATTTTAGTACTGTATTTTTTAACTTTTTATAATTAATAAAAGGAATTGCCGTGCATCTTGCAGTCATATAAAATGTTCTGAAAAATCACATGACAAAACAATCTTTGTTCATTCTTCAGATTAGGTGTTGATAATCTAAAAGAATTTTAAAAAACTCTATCGCGTGTAATATTTTTAATATAAAATGTAAATAAAATAAATTCGAAATAACATGTGTTTAAAACGTACCTTTAATTTTTGTACAACATTCATATGCATTCAACGTGCATTTAAAATCCTCTCTTGTAGAAAATCTGTTACATATTATCAGAGTGGGAGTTTTCAGTTTTTTTAGACTTTAAAACAAAAAATATAATTTCTCGAAAATGGGACAAGTTCCTATTTCGGCCCACCACCTCTGAAATATAAATGTGATATATATGTGGTAAGCCTAATCATTATATTTTGTACATTTTAATTAGTAATATATATATATATATATATATATATATGTTTACATATGTATTATGTATGTGAGAGTGTGTATAACTTTAATATACATATTGTATGTGAAAAGGGAAAGTTATCTGGTGTAACTGTTTACGATAGACCAGACAGAAACGGTGCAGAACCAAGGAGGCCATGCTTAAAAATAGGCAAGTACGCCACTTCTTAAAAGACCTTCTGTTGACGAGGGTAAATAGAGTCTAGACTTACCCCCCTGTCGTTTGTACTGTTAACTTTAAACCAACCAATATATGACACATGCATTTGAATCAGACAATAATAGATGTATATTATGAATTTTTAAAGTAAGGCACAAAACTTGTGCATGGTTGTGTCACCCACGTGGGCTTGGTGAAGCTAACGTTTAGTTAATTTGAATCGAATATATAAAAGGAGGCATTTGCTCCGCTGGGGCATCAGTTCAAATTCATCATTACGGCAGTTGACGTCAGTTTTGAGTTCATCAGTAGGACAGATCAGTTCATAGTTAAGCAGACAGAAGCAATTCTCAAACTCAACACAGTTCAGCAACTAAGTTCTTCAGATGAGTTCAATTCAGTTCATATATTCAGTTCAGTAAGAGCAGTTCTGATAAACAGACTCAGTTCGTCTCCTAGGAAATCGCGGCAGCTAAGTTTATATTCGACGTAGCTAAGTTGTTTCGTACACAGAACACCAGAGGACGCGAAAAATCTCGCAAATAATAAATTACCATATATAATGTCGTTCGCGTAACTATTTACACAGTTGCTATCCTCTCCCAGTCCTGTTGAGCACGAGTCACAAAATAACGGCACAAAGCCCTCAGATATTGTTGTCAGCGTGGCAACGACACCAAAGCGATCAATGATCAACTTACGATGCTCCATTACAAAATGTGTCGATCATCAACTAGACTGCTTCAAAATTGGAAATTACCTGCATATACCCGATATTTTTCATAATGTTTCAGCTTTATCATTGCTACTTTAGACAGAGGTAGCGTAAACCAAATTTTTATTTTGTCAGGGGATAGACAACTATCAGTAACGAAACAAATGATCTTCGAAAAAGACTTTACTGATTAATTGCATTTTCAATAAAAAATAATAAGTAATAGACACACATATTAAAGCTATTCTTAATTCAAGCAAACTCAAAACAAAAGTATACTTAAAGCGGCGAAAAGAAACACAAAAACTAAATTACACTACCAAAATTTAAACTCTTTATAAAGAACATCAGACAGAATTTGTAACTTTAGTCTCATAGAATTGCTCATGATGACATTAAATGAGTAACGTCTGTGTGTTTGTGGGCTGTTCCCTATACACCCTTGAGTTTTCTGACACAGAGGAAGGGTTCTTTTAAGGAAGGAAACGTTCCAGGCCAAAGTTTAGGGTACCTCCCCGGCATTTGCCATTTATGAGGACTGAGAAAAACCTCAGTCAAGGAAGACGGTCCTACGGGATTCAAACCCCAGACCTCTTATTCACTAGTCCGCGCTTTAACGACTTCGACCACTCGAGTGGTATGGGAGGATGTAGGAAATATATCCTTTCGTATATGCAAATGGTAAATAGGTATTTTCAGAATACGAAAGGAAAATATTGACAATAGCATCTTCACGGGTTCTCTGATTTTAATCCTTTAACAAATGAATACATTGGCAATTGTCTGCTTTACAAGCAGTAATCCGAAAGTTAGGTAATTACTGTTAATTGATTACAGTTCGTTTACTTTGTTAGGTATAAGCAGAGCAACGGAGTGTAATCCAGTTAGCAAATAATAAGGCAGATAGCATAACAGAACTGGTTTATCGCACAAGAATGAATGGGATGGCGGTTTTTCGATGATCTGTTGCATCATCCGAGCGTGTGGAGTACGCTCACTCCCATTCATATGTTTTGTGTGTGAACCAAGCCACTGGCATAGTAAGCAATTCCTTGCTGCTCTCCGCCCGAAACGAGTATTGGGTTTCCAGCATACTACGTACGGTGTAGTTGCCGAGGTCAAAGCTGCCTGTGTGTGAGAACCAGCCTGTGATGCGTAGCTTGCTTATCTTGCATGGCCATGGGAAACACTTCCCTAAACAATGAACTGCTACATATGTCCGGCTCACGTATTGTAAACATTTCGCCAAGTTTCTATCTGCAACATAGATAGGGGTTTGAAAATAGGAACAAATATTCATTTTCTAGTTTTAGGGCTGGGCTAATTTCGTCTTCTCCGTAATGCTATTCTCATTTTATTTCCCTCTATAATCTTCCTTCTCCTTCGTTGGTTGCTATTTGATTATCATTGTTGAATTATTTAAATTATTTATTGTGATACAAGACGTACTGTAATTAATAAACCGACAATGTATTTGCGGTATAACAGAACACTGTAAAACCAAACGAATGACACAAATTTCGTTTTTATGCGTCGCGAATCAGGCTCAATATTACCGAAAAGAAGTTCTGAACTCAGGCATAAAAAGAGAGTTAAGGTACCAAGTGATTATATTTTAGGTTTCACTCACTTTCTGCTCAAAGTTCAAATTTCAAATAGCAACCATACATTATTACACCTTAAAAAGGATTGAATTATTAGGTTGTTTTAGGAAACTCCCAAGAAAGTAACCAAGCTAATAAAACATCTATTTATTTTTTATATATTTATTTATTGTGAATTTGTGGTTGCACCCACGGAAAGATTTTTTTAATGATCTATCCCAACCTGCATCGATCGTACCTACTAGGCATCCACATTAAAAATAAATAAAGCTTTATATATTATATATCAACATATATGTGTTTTTGTTTTATTTTTTCTCAACGAAACTTGGCACATAACCATCAATTAACAAATGATTCGTCGAGTTCTTTAACCAGCGAAATAGAACAATTGGCGGTGGGGGTTAACGTAATGCGAAAATTGAAAGATCACTCTAGCGGCCGCAATTTTTTTCAACGGAAATGAGTAAATTTCTTTAATTTGATAATAGTAATTTTCAAAAATCGTAGTAATCTGGCCAGTAGGAGTGGGGCTATACCTGAAAAAAAAAAAAGTTAAAGCAAAATTTAAACATTTTTATATGCCATTGAAATAAAATACCAAAAATATTTTCCAAAATCAGTGAAATCGGACTATTAGGAGGAGGGGGTTGTTTGCCTGCACCCCAAACTTTAAAAATCGCTCTTGCGGCATTAATATTTGTTTTTTGCAACGAAACTCAGTATATGACATTTAAATGCAATAAGAAAAAAAGTTCCTGAAAATCAGGGAAATCCGGCCATTAGGAGTGGGGTTTTACGTTGAAACTCAAAATTTAAAATTCCGTCTAGCTGGGCATAAATTTGTTTCTTTACAACAAAATTCAGTACACACAGTTTAAATAAAATAAGAAAAATAGTTTCCAAAAACTAGGGAAATGGGTTTATTAGCAACAGGGGTATACTTGAAAACAGAAATTTAAAAAGCGCTCTTGCATTCGATATTCTCTATATTCTTTAAAATAAAAGGACAAATTAATTCAGCATATAAACTGTGTTTATAACGATGCGTATATTTTATATTTATCAAAAGCATCTCGTGAAGATAGCAATTGTGAAATATTAATCTAATATGTGTTTGAGAATTATATTTGTATGTAATAACCTTCAGAAAACGTTTACGTTACATGTTTTTACTACAATAACATTTAAATTAAATTTCAAAGCCAATAAAAAAGAAGTAACTTTCGATTGTTTCTGAATAGTAACATGTTTTTGTTTTATTGAAACATATGAACATCTTCTTAAATACACAATGTAACTCGAAACATTCTGTTATTTCTATCAAATTTAGTGAATGTAAAGATGATGCCGAGGGTTCATAAAAAAAATGACTACATTTAGAAATGCTTAAAAATACTCACACAGTATAGCTTTGTCTATCAGTGGTCATATATTTTGTTTAATTAATAGTATACCATTATTTTTATGGTTTAATCTCAATGATAATGACAATAATAATAACAACAATAACAATACTTCTAAAATGTGTGTTTTTTTTTTTTTTTTTTTTTTTTTTTTAATACTTACATATTGCAGGAATTTTAATTTTGTTCCCCTAATATCACACTGTAATGCTATAACTTATTTCATTTCATTAATTAATAAGGCCTAATTTTAATTTTATATTCAGTTTTATTAACAGTTATTCAACTTTGCTTAGTTTGCGAAGCTCCTGCGTGACGGACTTTAGTTTTTCTGTTTTTTTTTTTTTGTCAACTAGTTGGTTGTTTTTACGGTTTTTGGACAAAATTAAAAATAATTCATTTGTTTTCGGAATGAACATACTATTTTGAGTAATATTACAATATCACAAAATGTGATCCATGTGACCACTAGGCCCTTGAACGACTCGGGGTATGAAGTGGGACCCTCGGGTACATCCAACAACATCCACATTAAAAAATATCGCTTCAACTGTTATGGTGCCGTGAGTTGGCGGCGCCAAATACAGGCGATGGTGGAGAAAGTCAGGATGGTAAGGCGTGAATGGATTGTTTTAAATATACCTCGCTGTACTTTCAACAAAGTATTTTATCAATGGTTATTCCAAATGCGTTTACCTAGGATCATATCATCAACCGACAAGGCTTGGATCGTAAACACGAAGTCTGCGTTCGATTCCCTCTAGGATTGTCTTCCCAGACTTATTTTCCATCTTTTCCTCAGCATCATTGGCAAATGCCGAAAAGGTACTCTAAACTTAGGCCTGCAACGCTTTCTTTGCGAAAAACAAAACCCTTTGCCAATTTATCATTTAAATTCACGCACCAATCCACAGCTAGTGATCCAGCTATGTCTTAGAGTGAGCGTTAATACAATTAAAATGTATTAATTTTGTTATAGGACATAGAATGATAAGTTTTCTACCAGTGTGTGGTTATTCTTTCATTGGGAGAAATCCAGTACATTCAATCAGTATAAATACATAATTAATTGCACAGGTAAATCAGAACTCATTGCTAAAAATGGTTTAGTTTCAAATGCTTTGCTATGTAAGATATGAATTTTGGTATTTCAAAATTATTTCTTTTTCCTGAAAAGTTTATGTATAAATTATTTACAGTGTTGTGTTTTTTGGTTGGATCAGAGCTTGGTCCCCTGGATATCCCAGTAAATAGTTGCTCAAGAACCGGAGACTAGGGGGCTGAGCTAATCAAATTGGAATATTTGGACTGAAGTGTTAAAAACTAAAAATATTGTCATACATTCATAACATTATAAAGAAGTTATAAAGAGTTATTTGGCGCGGTTGCACATCGAGAGAGGCAAGTCATCAAGGCCTACAGGACATGTGCAGGCAACAGTTTGTACTTAGTTTGAGGAAGGCTTTGCCAGTGAGTGGTTGTGCGTTCTAAGCTTTCATTGTGTGTAGTTGTTCTTCGTTAGCTATACGACCCCATATGCTCTTGAAGAACTGGTTTTATGTACGATATGTCTATAAAAACGGATTTTTGCAGAGAAGTGGTAAGGAATTTCGCAAGAAAATATCCGGGCAATCGTGTTCCAGGCAGAGAATACGTTCGCCTACTTGTTAAAACATTATACTAAAGATAGATCTCTCATTGACAAGAAACGTGTTCCGAACCACCGTGTTCTTATGAAGGAAGAGTTAGATGAAATACAGAAAGGTATTGGCAGCAATGTATTGCCATAAAGGGGCATCATTTCAAACTTTTCTTATAGCAAGAATCAAGGCCTGTTAATATTAGTTTTAAATATGTCAGACTTTTAATCTTCCAGTAAAAATATTAATAATAAAATAGAAATACTACTTTAGCAATTTTATCTCCAATTTCGGTTGTGGTGCATATTCCTTTCCACTAAGTAGCCACTCTCAGGTGGCCCGTAACGCAGACACTTTTACTGCAGATAACATAAGACAGCAATTAAATTAACCTGAATATCTTACAGCACTTTAGAGAGGAGGAAAAGGAGCTATCTGAGAGTAAACTGATTTATAATGAACCCCCAGAGATCTGTATGATAGGGACAGGCAAAATAGAATAGACACTTCCTTCTTTCATGAAAGAAACACCAAGATACGGCTTATCTAAATACCATACATTCCAAGAACTTGTGCCTTTCCACATCTGGTGCAAATGCATAATAAAGATAAGCTCTTCCATCAGGTTGAACCAGAGCGAATTAAATTGTCTCTGCTAACCCCCAATGTAAAATGCCAGAGTCTTTTTCTGTAGACCTTTTTTAAAATTTATTTATTTATTTGGGAGGGTTAGAAAGTTAAAGAGTACACACTTCTCGTATTTTCACCCAAATTTATGAAAACAATTTCATGTGTACTGCTGATACTAAAGTGGGACGAGATAACATATCGTTTCGACATCTGTAGAACGCTAATTGGGTTGACCACACTAAGCTGATTTAGATAAAAATAAAATTGAAAAAATATGCATATAAGTGTGAAATAAATGAGTGATGCAAACGTTTAAAATCTCGTAGAATATTTTGTATTTTCTAATTAACAGATAAATGCAGGTTTCTTTTTCAAAGAAATAAAACAGAACATGAAGGACAAATTGCGGAACATCCATACAACCTTTCGCCTTTTCTCCATACATCAGGGCCTAGGCTCTTTCATAACGGTTGTTTCTGAAGAAATTTTACAGTAGGTATCTGGTGCCGACATTGAATAAGGCGTTTTCTCGGAATAAGCATGACGTATATTCAGCGGTCTTTCTCAGTATTTGGGTTGTGAAAGAGTCTAGAAAATGTGCAAATACCGTTTATCGTGCAAGGAAATTATCTTTTCTGTTTTACTGTGCGAAGACTTTTGACTTTTATGCGGCACTTCATTTCGTGAAGCATAAGCATTCAAGCAACATGTAGCGGAATAAAGGGCGACGCCGAAGTTGACATTTGTCGACGTTGACGTCGTTCCTATCATCACAATATGCTTAGCTATTTCAGGGTTTGGTATTATAGCTGGATTTTTCAGATTGATACTTCCGGGGTGAAAGGAGTGTAACTTTAATTATAACACAATCACATGGATAGAATTCTACGGAGTTCATTAATGTTTTGTTATTACCACACAACAACACACATCGTCACGAGTGGCTGAGGTCGTTAAGGCGCGAATTCATGAGTGGGAGGTCTGGTGCTCGAATCCTGCCAGGACTGTCCTCCTTGACTGAGGTTTTTTCCAGGTTTTCCGCAGTCCTCATAAATGGCAAATGCCGGGGAGGTATCCTAACTTAGGCTTTCCTTCCTTAAAAAATACTCCTTTCCCAATATATCATTTCATCTCATGTATCATCAGTGTCCACAGCCTGTGGTGCCTCAGTAGTAAAAACGGGCGTTAAACACTACTCAAAAAAAAAAAAAAAAAAAAGAACACTTTTCTGATTACGATATGCTCTGAAAATGTTAGATATAGACTGAATAAGAGACAAACGTGCTATAGTTAAAACAATTAACATCCCTCGGGCTGTTTTGCCGTGGTCCATGGTTTAAATTACTACCATAGCTTTCAGCAACTATTCCGATTTTACCTGTTTTAACTATATTACCGGCCGTGAAAGCCTAATAAGTACTAAGACGTGTTATAATATATATTTCTTTCCCCAAAACTGTGCTTTTTGTCCTGTTGTAACTTGTGTATTATTTTTCTATATGGATATTAATTCAAACTACTAACTCCTATCATTCACCACAAATAATAATTTTGTAATTTCTTTCACGAAATACTAATCGCCACTTATCTTTACGTAATGTTAAAATGCAGCTTCTTTATACGGAATAAGAACCGCAATTTCTGCTAACGGAATTTAAAACACAACTCCTCTCGGCTAAATCCAACGCATAACTAACTTTCTGAGATATAGTCCCTTATTACAACAGTATTGTAATTATACTATACATTACAATGCATTATATTTTCAACATACATACACTAAGCGAATGAAATTCGTTCGTTTCTATTTAGTCGCAATAAAGCTGTCTGTCTCGTGTTTCATTCTTGGTACACATTATTAAAGTTGTTATGCTTGCCATTGGTTGATTCACTTAGTATTACATTTTTCTTATCTGTAGTTTAATCTTGTCATATTCTTGGCTATGTTTGAACCGTTACATTTTTATATTATAAATATTATCATAAAGGCTAACAAACATACATTGTAATAGCCCTTATCTGATACATGAAATCTATACAAATGAGCTTACTAGATTTGTACGATTTAAAATGTATTACCAACGAATATTTGTTATTTGAATTGAAAATTAAAACCATTATATAATATTAAAACATTTACAAATGAAGCTATTAAATTTATATGATTAAAAATATATTATCAATGAATGTTTGTAGTTTTATATCGAAAATCATAGTGCTTTATCTTAGTAATAACATACGTAAATGAACTTCTTAAATCAACATAGCTTAATAGCTATTACTGTTAAATGTTTGTGACTTTATATTGAGCATAGCTATTACGTAATATACAAGCATGTGAAAATGAACTTAATATAATAATATAGTAAAAACTGCTATCAGTCAGTGTTGAGGGCCTCAAATCGGATTTTTCTTTTTCAAACATTACAGCTTATTAGAAATACTATCCATTCAGTATGAATAGGTGTTTGATGGGTGTATGTGTGTGTGTTCACTTTTAAAAAGGAAGGTAACTTTGATAAAGATAAAAGGCACGTTCTAAGGAAAATGTCAATGATCAATATTTATAAAGCCTATAAGACAAGATTCAGTAACTACTTATACTTTTTTCCATACCCACACCAGTTAAACCGTAATTCAGGATGTAATTTTTTTTCTCGTTGTTTCAAATAAAAATGTCTGTATCGTGTATATGCATACGAGAGCTATTCGGTAAATCTGTGTACACTCAATAGGTCGTAGTAAGGCATAATTTTAATTTACTTTTTGAAAAATAGCAAAATCATAACAGCTGAACATTGCACCATGTTATTAGAGCAGTTAAACGATGTGATCAAGAAAAATCGTCTCATTTTACAAAGAAAACGTCCTGCTCCACCACGATAAGGCACCAGTGCGCAAGTCTGCGACTGCGACCTCGAGATTGTTGCATTTAAGATATGAAATTCTTCCTATTCCCTTACTTTACTGATTTGGCTCTTTCGGCTCCTTTGTCTACATGTTGCACAACATTTTCTTTTAATGATGTTTGATGTCAGTTTTTCCTTCTGAGGCATCACAGGCTGTGGGCACTGATGAACATGAAATGAAGTGATAGATTCGGAAAGGATTTTTTTTTAAAGGAAACGTTCCAGGCCTAAGTTTAGGGTAACTCTCCGGCAATTGACATTTATGATTGAGAAAAACCTGAAGAAAAAAAAAAAAACAGAAACCTCAGTCAGGGGGACGGTCCTGACGGGATTCGAACCCAAGACACTAATTCGCGCCTGAACGACCTTGACGCGGTTTGCCCAACATGAAGAAATAGCTAGCAGAAAATAAATGAGCATCAAATGAAGAGGTGTGGCCGAAACAAATCCCTATGAGAAAATTGTATCTTCAGTATGGGATAAACAAATTAGAAAACCTGTGGAATAAGTGTATAGAATTTAATCGGAGATAATGTTGAAAAGCAAGGGATTTGTTTTTCAAAATCTTTCTTCCATGTTCATGCACAGCTGTTGAATACATTTAAACCAATGTAAAATCTAAACGTGATGATTAACAAGCTTTACAAAACTAGATCAATACCAATGCAGATTATATAATGTTTTTCAATTGTTCGTAGCCAAGTTGGTAACATTGTCGTGGGTTATTCGGGAGAGATTATCGTTTCAGTAATTTAAAATATTTATTCCAAAAGAAGATGAGTTGAGATTATATTATTACTACTTGAATAAGTATATTGTAATCTCCGATTACTTCTCTCTATTTGTTTAATATCTAAATAAATATTTGTGTTTCGCAAAACGCTTCCCTATAACAGCTTTCCACGAACTCTTGTATTGTCAAAAGTTGACAGCATATTACTATGTTAAAACTCGTTCTTTTTCTGAGAGCTGCTTAATTGCACATACTAAGACTGCACGACATGTCTTTCTTAAGCGTTCTGCGCTTCTAGAATGAGATCTTCAGCTATTGCTTTTATTTCACTTCCTAATACTTATTTTTTTTCATAAAATTTATGCCATAGTTTCATAAATTAATTACGCTGTAATGATTGCGTTCCTCTTTTGAATTTAACATATGTAAAATAATAATAATGATGCATCATTAATAATAGTCTGGAGCTAAATAAAAATATTTTACTGGAAATTACCCATGTTTTGTTGATTAAAGAAACCTCGCCTCTACTCACTAAAGTAGCATCATTTTATGAGTGCTATTAACTATGGCAGAAGTCGAACGTACTGTTAACCAGGTTCTGGAAGAGGTGATACCAGCTATAACCGTTTTTAGTTAATGAAAACATACGATAAATGCTCTCTGCGTTTAGGATCTGAAGTTTCTTGCAAAGGCATAGGCTCTGATCCATGAACAAAGCTTTGCGCATGCTCTTAAGTTGCACCAAACGCAACTATGTGCCTACTTACTGCGAGTCGGATTATTGTAATCTCCCTCTCTTCCCTCCTTCATTTTTCATTTGCTCTTTACTCTAGATTTTCGTTAGTGAAAAATTCGTTTCGACTTCCCTCGAGAGGTTTCTGAACCCAAGATCGCGGGTTCGAACCCGGCCAGGGCCGATGGATTTTTTTCGGGCGTAAAAATCCTAAGTATCGCTTCCTTCGGAAGGGAAGTAAAGCCGTGGGTCCCACGTCGTACATTTGCGGCACGATAAAGAACCTCAAGTCATAAAGAAGAGACCTCTGAGCAAAATTTGTCGGCCGTTTCACGTCCTGAATTGAATGGGAAACTGATGACCTGAGTTGTTAAATTGCGTCCATAAATAAACGATATCAACAATCCTCTTGGTTTTGTATTCTTCAGAAGTGTTCAGGCACCCACCGAGCACAAAATATATGAAAACCATGCCTTTCTGTCATCGCTACATGCGAAAGATTAATGGAACTCTTCTCCGGCAGTTTCAAAATGCAGTGGCAATTTTCTATGACAGCATCATTCACCTTATCAACAAATTTGTAGTCGACAACAGACGACCACTTTCTTCATCATCATAAATGCTTAGTGCATCCTTACATTATTATTCCCTTACATAAGAACAATGCGGAACATGTGTCCACAACGTCAAACAACATTTACATTCCTAATGTTTTCTCCATACACTTCAGTACTCTGACGATGAAATTAGCATCCTTAATTACTTAACAACATTTACATTCTTAATGTTTTCTCCATACACTTCAGTAATATGACGATGAAATTAGCATTCTTAATTTCTTTCCAAAAGAAAACTTATTATTGCATATACCTCATATACCTCTCAACTGCCGAGATTTACAGTACCCATTTTGGTCAGCTGCTCTGAAGCAAGAAACAGCCACACGACCTTCACCCTGACATTGTGAATGTGTATAAAGCCAAGCTGTGGCCAGACTATACAGTTATGCATAAATAACGTTTTTCCCTCCACTTCTTCACGCGCCAGACGCCAACTTTTTGAACAACAACAACAAAACAACAATAATAATAATAATAATAATAATAATAATAATAATAATAATAATAATAATAATAATAATAATAATAATCGTTGTCGTTGTCTCTGGAATTGGACGGTAACCTACAGAAAGTTTGCCAAATATGACAGCAAGGCTTTTTCCGTAAAAATAATTCATCTTTGAAATTGCGTTAGTGAAGAACAATTGCGTAATACAAGTGTGATCTTTTTAAAGATGAATTTCTCCCTTTATATTTTGAGCTTCATGCGATTGAATCAAGTTCATGAGCAAATTATTGGTAATAAGCTTCCAAGATTTGTCCAACTGTTACAAATAAGCTTCTGTCTAGGTAAGGTTTCCTTATTGTAATAACTGGCCAAAGTCTAGATTATTAGTGTCTGTCTTAAACGTATAAATGGGCGAGGTAATTCTCTGAAAAAGTGTGTGGGGGGTGGGGTTACGTTTGAAACCTTTCCCCCAATCCACCCCCCACTAAAATATAATTATCATGCAAGCCAATCATAATACATTAACATTGTAATTAGTAATATAAATATTATATATGTTTGTGCCACAAGCTATAACTACAACGTAAGAATTGTAAATAGAGAAAGTTTCTTGGTGTTTCCGTTGCAGTAGCTGGAAGAGTCAACAGGGTAATAAAATCATTTTAAAGATTTTATGACGGTTGCATGCGTGGCCTCATTCTCCTTTAAAAGGACAAGCTTCCTTTGCAGGAAAATAACCGATTGGGGGGGGGGGGGGCTAGCCCTTAACGGCTGGTGTACCGTTAGCTTTAAAACGTCCAATATGACGGAAGTCTTAAATACGTCCAAATATAGCAAATGAAGCGTGAGCTATGTTGAACCAGCCAATGAAAAAAGTTTGTTTAAACTTTTAAAGGCTTGCGCGTCGTTTTTTGCGTATCCAAGTAAACGATTTTTTTATTTGAATTTGATACACAAGGAGGACAGGAAGTCCTAGGCAAACAGTTTTTAGTCGGGCGGTACATAGGAGCAAGTACATCGCACTTGGAAGTCAGTCCTACGCCAGCACAAAGCAGTACTCAGTTCGCGGTCAGGCTAGGCACTTTGCGCTCAGTTTTACGCATTCAGTCGAATTCAGTTCATTTCAGTTCGACTCAGTTAAGCAGTTCGCAGAATTCGGCTGAAAGTTATATACGCTTTATATCCAAGTAGTCCATTCTATCAAATGCGAAAACACCAAAGGACGCAATAGAATTAGACACATAATATATTATGTGGCATGGCGTGCTCATTTACACCATTAAATTCCCCTCCCGGTCCCGCTGAGTCCCATTTCCCTTGTTGCCGTTTGAGCGTCGGCAACAACACCGAGGCAACCTACAATCAATCTAGAAGTCACTTCATAATTTGGCTGGCCAAAGGGGAGTCTACAACAAAAACAACAACTTTCTCACGAAAAACAGCTTCAAGTTTTGTCATATGAAGATATGCAAAGATAGGTGTAGTTACAGAATGGTCACTCATGTACCACAACAACAAAAGAAAGAAAAAAACGTTATTATTATTATTATTACTATTATTATTTAAAATTTATACATCATATTTTCCCGTGTCAGTGCAGTTTTCAAATGAAAACGCCCTCTATGCATCTACGAAAGTTATTATAAATAATGTTAAACAATTCAATACAAATGGAGTCAGTTACATGAGAATCGTTACTTCAGGATATACCTAACATTAATTTAAATATGATTTATTGCCAGAAAACACAGTTTCGCTCTTTTTAATAACGTTGCCTATTCTTTCAACAGAATCTTCTACTATTTTTTCACAGTGTCAGGAGGAGCTTTTCAAGTAAGTAATCACTAACTGAAAGCCCAAGAGACTGCAATTAATACTCAATATCAACATTTGCATTTCCGGAAAGTTGAAGAGTCGCATTTTTTAAACGTATAAGTTCTTGAAGAAACTTTTGGCACAGCATTTTGGATATCCCAAATCTATTTGTCAGCATAATTATATTTAAGACAGCCTATGAGAATCATGTACTATATAAAATCTGTAGGAGGATCACTTTAAAGCCTTAGTATTCTTTTATATAAAATTTATGGCGTCATAAATAAATTACACATATTTCATTTGAAGATAAGTATAATTCAAAATTGTTTAAAATTATTCTAAAGGTCTCCCGTCAGCAATGTATCGCAATATAAAATCAATCACCACTTATGAGAGGTTTGAAATTTCATTTGCAATATATCATTTTCATTGCTTATTTCATTCCTAACTTAATTATATATATAAAACACACACACTCCAAGAGTTCGTTCTCCCAACTCGCGTATCCACAATATAGTGCCATGCTAGGTTATTTTCCTTATATTCCTCGGTTTCACCTGGCGCTTTTAATGTCTTATTTGGCGAAAAAGGTTATGTTGGTAGCTGAAGTGGCGAGCCAAATTTTGAAGCGATTTGTTGAGGAAGTTGTTGGCCCACGTTGGGCGCCAAATTTTAAAGGGGTTTAGTGGCCCCAAAAATTAGAGCTTAATTGTGAATCTATTTAGTAGGCCCCGGCTTTGTGCCCAAGGTAAGACACCACTTTTGAAGCGAACTGTTGTCAACGTAGAGTGACCTCACAAAAATATAACAATTATAATCAGAACAATTTTCCATAACAACTTATACTAATTAAATCATTACTACAAAAAAAATCAAATTCAATCTCTCGATGTTGGATTAAGATAAATACTAAATGTAGATGTTTAGTTATTGGGTCTGTTCGACCTTTGAAATCGTTTTGTATTATTAATTTCTTCTTTGGTTATTTTATATAGAAAAGATCACGTTGTGATGTCAAATTTTGAAGTGGTTTTGTAGATTGATTATTGGTCGCTTTGGCGTTGTTGCCCACTCTTCGATGACAACAATTTCTCAGGGTAAATTCTGCTATTTTATTGACCTGTAATCAATAAGACTGGGAGAGGATTTCAATGGTGTAAATGAGCACGCGATGTGACATAAAATATATATATATATATATATATATATATATATATATATTGGTATTTCATTATATCCAAGATCTTTCGCGTCTTCTGGTGTTTTGCGTACAGTAGACTTAGCTATGTTGCCGCGTGTGAAACTTACAGATTAATGTCGCGGCGCGTAAAACTGAAAGTCGAACTTAAAGGGTACTGTGAACTGCTTCGAACTGCGTCTGTCTCATTGCGTGTTAGGTAATGCGCACTGAGAACTTAGGATTTGCTTCTCTAGCCGCTTGTAGATCTTATAACTGCGTGTCTTAGCAGGTCTAATTGGCAACTGCTTAACTGAGACGAACTGAAATGCGTCTTGCGACGTGTAGAACTCCCTACCCCAGCCAAGCAACAGCTTTCTTATATATTACATTCAACTCGAGTAATCGCTGACTTAACGATTGGCACTTGGTCATAAAGGCACGGGCAATCTTAGGGCTTATCTTTAAAAGTTCAACTTTTTGCATTGGCTGGTTTGAATTCACCTGCCAAAAGTATCATTCGTCATTTTTGAAAGTATAAATCATTTTGTTAGCACTGACTGGTTTAAAGGGCTATCAGTTGAAGTAGTTATTGGCGGTAAGATGCGGGGGGAGGGGTACTTTTGATAATTGCCCCATGTTGGAAGGTCAAGGTATGAAGGGGTTATAGGTGGCGGGGAGAATGGTGATAGGAGTTTGATTGTTTATGACCCAGCTCACCACTCAATAACTCTTCTCATCGATCTCAGGGATGTAGCTGGTTTTTGGGACCTGGTAGTGCCGGGTTGAGTGTAGGGTATTAAGGTATTATATCGTCCAGAGAAACGCATTATCTGCAGGTTGACGTCGTTTATTTAACAGAGTGCATCGTATGGCGTTTCTGTTCGGACCGCAGTAACGAGACGTCGGAGCTGTAATGTTTGACTAGCAGTGATTGCAGACCGCTCGGAAGACTTGTCGAGCTAAAGTGACGCTCGAACATTCGCATTCCTATGACATCTGAACGCTGAATACTTGTAGAACCAAGATGACGAGAACAGACCAGAGTTCCCAGAGTAACGGAGTAGACGAACCAAAAAGAGCAAAAGACCTCGACACGGGCGATTTCACGTCCTTAAATACCCAATGTAACACGCTTTACCACGTGATGCAGGGACGCTCTATTTTCCCGCCACTATGACTAGACATCCTCATAGGTTAGCTGTGACTTCATGCCACTCTCATATTATTGGCCAGTTTGATTATTTGAGCTTAACCACTCGTTGATTCGTACAGCGTCTAATTTCAAGTTTTACTGAACGTTACAGATCAACGGCCTTAGCGGCATTATAGCGTTGTTCTTTCCCAGCATACCTGGCCGGGACGAACACCCGTCCTCCTAATGAACAATAGAGGGAATTTGCTCCATTGTCTGCCAAAACGGTCTCTCTGCTGTCCGAGCAAAATTCCTGCACTTCTTGACATTCCTACAAACAGAACCCTTCACTTAAAGCTACCTGAAATAAAAGATATATTCTAATCAATTTTTCGCGATTGATGGGGTACCAAATACTGTATCACAGTATAACAGCCGATCAGGGTCAAAGCTCCAAATAGATTTAAAAGTGCTTGTGTTTATTAACCTTGCCACGACAGCCCTTTTAAAAATATGCGACCCTCGGGTTACTTCCTCTGAATAGAGGTTTTAGGATCCTTTATTGGCTTTCCAAGCTTCCGTAACAAAATACTAAGATGCCTTCTCTTTTTGTTGACATTCAGCTCACGTGTTAGCACTATGGCGTATTATACATGTGATATCTACATTACCAATTACAGTAAATGAAATATTATTATTCGGCTTACATAAATATACATAATAATTATATTTCAGTGGCGGTGGAATGGAGGCACCGTTACATAGCCATGGTTTTACTTAATGTTGGCTGAGATAAAGTTGATCCTCCTGCCCTTTGCACCCTCGCGGCACTCAAGGAAATTATTCTGGATATCATAGCATTGTATATGGCTTAGACTGATGATTTACGAATACACTCTGAAAAAACTCTGATTCGGTACGACTTGCTCCAAGGAAAAGGTTCATTTTGGCAGCGTATAAAACATAATACGTGTATGTGAGTTACTTTAGTAGGGTAATGAAATGGCAGCAGCGCTCTTGCAACCGACCCCGATTACATTTACTATTTAGGACACTAAAATCACACTAACGACATATTTTTGCAAACAAAAAGTAACAACTGAAATTCATCTCTAGAATAAAAGAAATATATTACTAAAACGATTATTAACGTTCAAAAATCAGAAAAACATTAATTACATTTTTGACATTTCGAGTAACAGATAGTTAGTACACATATTCACCCTTCAATTTACGATACAATAAACAAAAAGGAAACACTGAAATTTTATTTATATTATTTTATACTTATAGTATGTGTTAAAATGAGTACGCAGGCGTCAATTCTGCTGCTCTGTGCAAATAATTGAACGATTCTGTGCACTTATTTAATCATTCACGAAAAATACTATTTGGAGTTTATTTTAATAATAATAATAATAATAACAATAATTGTATTGATATTAGGTATATATATTGAAAGTGCCAATATATATACACACTTTCACAATAGATATCTATTTATATATTTCAAAGTTGGACCGAAAAACAACAGTAATGTGTAGTATGATGTTCTGTAAACAGATGTGACTCACATTACGTTATGATAGCGCTGCTACGTGACAGGTAAATCAACAATGAACAAATGGAGCCAAGATTATCACATGATGTTCTGTAGTAAACAGATGTGACACATTACGTTGTGCTAGCGTTGCTACAGCAAAATGGAACCAAGATTATCGTGTGAACAGCGGAAAGCAATTTCGAAGTGGTATTGGAAAACCGAGAATGTTGTTGAAGTTCATGTACAGAACAGAGCCGCCAACGCGAGTAACAATTCCGTCTTACCCGCTATTCATACACTCTATAGAAATGAGGAATTTTACTTCCAATTTTACTTACACCGCCGCATTACCACCGAGATGTACGTGCGTGCCTTGATGACAATCTTCCAAGGTTGTGGATAGGACGAAGAGGTCCGATTGAATTTCCATCTCGTTCTCCGGTTCTAACTCCGTTGGCCTTCTACCTATGGGAACTCTTAAGGATGTTGTATACCGTAGAAATTGAAACAGAATATGCTGCAATCGCTGAGGACACTTTCGTAAACGTTGCTCAATCAGAAGTTCAACGTACTCAGAAGTTGATGGTGGGCATTTTGAGCAACCGTTGTAACTGTAAAGGTCTAAGATGATTAATGCTCATCATTTTCTGTTTGTGTGAATTCAGTTTTGTTATGTTAACACAGTTTTTTCTTTGCTTGAAGTGTGTATACATTTTTTGGCACCCTCTGTATATATTTTTTATTGAAATGTCGGTAATATATGGGTTGATGATCGTCAATATCAAATGTCTAATAACCTCTGAATAAGTACTGTAAAGTACTACAGAAGTAATACAGATAATTCAGCATATTTCGCTTTTTAACTCATTTTCGCCTCTGTTTATGCATTCCATTTTCTACGAATTCTCCACGTAAGAAAATGGTACCTACATACATAGTAAGAGCGATCGCAATAAACTGTAGGTTATTGCAATGAGTAAATTTGTGCATTATATTATGTTTTGTTACATTTACCAGATTGCAGAAAAATTATCAGTGCATATGCTGTACACATATCAGTATTATGTACTGCTGCCTGGATTTATTTATTTGGTTTATTTAAGGACGATCTTTAACATCTCAGGTCATCAGCGTTTCATTCAATTCAGGGCGTGAAAGGGCCGACAAATTTTGCTTAGAGGCTAATTATTTCAATCTTGAGGTTCTTTTAAGTACGGCAAATCTACGACACAAGACCCACGGCTTTATTTCCCTTCCGAAGAAAGCAATACTCTACTTGGTGCATAGAATAAGTCATGAATTTTCTTATTCTAATTTTACACCTTCTTCTAAACTGTTTAATCCAGATAGTAATTACAAAATTAGTTTAAATCAGCTTAATATGCGTAATATTTTTTTTCCGTAATTGCATAACATATGAATTACTGCAATTGGTACATTATAAAGAGCATACTTCTTCTGAATTACGATCCTATTGGCTACTATAAAAACAAACAGTTGCTTGTTTTTGACGCTGTAGATTAGAAATGCTTTCATCCAGTGAGAACAAGTGGCATGGCCTTTTCTCTATGTGTGCGTTTTTTAATGGTGTTTAATGCCCGTTTTTACCACTCAGGCGGTGAACCCTGATGATACATGAAATGAAATTATATATTGGGAAAGGATTCATTTTTAAGGAAGAAAACTTTCCCGGCCTATGTTTACGGTACCTCCCCGACATTTACCAGTTATGAGGACTGAGGAAAATCTGGAAAAAAACCTTAGTCAGGGAGGACGGTCCTGGTGGGTTTAGAATCCCAGACCTCCCGCTCAAGAGTCCGCGTCCTAACGACCTCGGCCATCCATGGCGGTCTCTTCTTGCGTTGGACATTTTGCTCCTGAAAATATTGTTGTAAAGTTATCTGCAATAAACATGTGTTGCTAGTTTCATTGCAAATGATATCAGTAATTACGATTGATTTGTTTAAGAAGGAAGAAAATGTTTAAAAGATTAAATAAAAGTTTATAAACCTTAGAGCGTCGCAGTGGAAGTGAAGTCAGTAGTTTCTGCTACTGTGTTTGTGAAACTTAAAAATGGCAGAAAGAGTATACATTATAAATAGCATTTAACGACCGTTTGCATCACAGAGACATCACACGTGATGGACGCTGACGCATGAGATTAAATTATAAATTGGAGAATATATAGTTTTTTTTTTTTTTTTTTTTTTTTTTTTTTTTTTTTAATTAAGTAATCCAGACCTAAGTTTAAGATTCCTCTCCAGTAGTTGCTATTGATGAGAACTGGTGACCAAGGAAAACCTGGAGAAATCTCAGTCGGGTACGACGGTCATGGCCTGCAGACCTCCCGTTCACAAGAGTTTTGAAGATCAGGCCAAATACAAGTACGATTATATGTCGTAACTTTTTTCTTCGGAGCGACTTTATTAATTTAAATCTTTAATAATGTGAATATACCTGTGACACGAAGACGCTAAACATCGTGGCAAACTTTTGTTTATTTCAACCTTTGGATTTCTAAATATACGTAAATGAGTTGGTTACACTGATACAAGACCTTAAAGAAATGCCTAGCGACAGAATAAAATGTGCACTTTTAACCGCAATACATAGCAAATTTCTTTACAACTTAATCGTATATACATATTATGTTTTCGATGAGCTGCCGCCTGCATTGTGAATGTTTAACTTTACTTTGTTTCCATTGAACATACTGGTTTGATGTGATATGTTCACCGCTATAATAAATAATATAATTTGTTATGAAAAACCCAACATTTTAACCATGCCACCAACACATCTTATACTTTATCTTAGATCTGGTCAAGAGTAGCAAGAGGAAGAGAAAAATGGAAATCTCTCGAGAAGCAACTAGTGCATTGAGAAATGCAGTAACCAAAGAACAAATCAGTGTATTAAACAGCATACGGACAACTAGCGTGGAATAGCTCACCACGTTAGGTAAAAGCGAGCTTTCCCTACTTGTTAGGAGGCTTTTGCCCTTAAGGGACACAATAGGCTAAATTAATATTTATTACTTTACAGTAATGTGTTTGTGTTGGCGCAAGCCTGAGCCTTTATTTATTGGGAGGAAATGTTCAGTAACTGTTTAAGTTATATGTGAATCCCTAAATCCAAGAAAAACCTTAGACCGCATCTTGCATACTCAAAATAAGAATATGGGCCGCATTTTACACCGTGCGGGCCGCAACATAACGATTTGTGTGCATTTTAACGACTTCAGCCTTCGTGTTAGTAAACAGTATACTGATAAATGATCAAATGATTGACGTTTTAAAATCTTTGACCCCATTTGTTGCCAATGCTGTTAAACTAAGTGCCTTTTTTGATGGTGTTTAACGCCCGTTAAAGGTACCACAGGCGGTGGACACTGATGTTACATGAGATGAAATGATTAATTGGGAAAGAATGATTTTTTAAGCAAGGAAATGTTTCTGGCTTAAGTTTAGGGTACCTCCCCGGCATTTGTCAATTATGAGGACTGAGGAAAACCTGGAAAGACCCTTTCAGGGAGGATAGTCTTGACGGGATTCGAACCTAACCTTAACGACCTCGGCCACCCATGGCGGTATAATTAATTAAGAAGGTCTTAGTTTGTATTAGTGGAAAGTAAAGTTGTGTGTTTTAATTGAGAAAAAAAGGCATTCTTTAGGTTCAATATTTATTATTATATGTATATCGATGATACAATCCAGAATTTATTCGAGTCCAAATTCCATTATAAGAGAATGCTGGACATTCTGGTTTTATACTTTTAATGCATGAATTTAAAACTTATGTATCTCTAAAATTCCTTCAGAATGCACACAATATAATATATAAGCATTAAAATGCCTGACAGTACAAGTTCGACAAATGGATGACAATTCTTGGGCAGCCTGTACATTTATATTAAACAAATAAATATAACTAATAAATGAAATATATGTAGGTAATTTGCATAGCTGAACGGCTCACAAACCAGCACTGAATATCAAATGTTGCATTATGCCAAATAACGTCTAATTTCCTCCAGCTAGTTGGAATAGTGACATTACGGGACAAAGCATTAAGGAAATGCAACTTGTCAGGTGGGTAATTAAAAAGAAATTTGATCCTACATTCCAGAGCGAGCCGGTTATGAGCCTACGTGCTCAATGTCTTGCAGCCCCTACGTCAAGAACTCCGATTATTGCATCATACCACAACTGGGCCGCCCTCTCCCCCCTTATGTGGACCGACACAGTCGGTTAGCTCCTGTCGAGGGAGGGGGGAAAGGAAAAAGAAGAACTTGTGCTGCAGAACAGCATTTCGCGGAAACGTCCACATGCACGCACGCACTCACAGCATACACATGTTTATGATGTAACATTACATGGTGAAAACGTTGCCATTACTTTTTTTTTTTTTTTTTTTTTTAATATAAAGCACTTTCGGCCAACTAAAAGGTAATGGATATATTACTCTTTTTCTTCTTTGTTCTCCCACTTTACGACTATATTTCCTAATCTCAGTCATATTTCATCTCTTGTTAAGAATTTTTTCACAAAATTTTATATAAATTAGTGGTAACCATACTTGCCTTCTAAACCCAAGATCGCGGGTTCACTCCCAGCCAGGGTTGATGAATTTTTTTCGAGCGTAAAAATCTGAGATGTTAAAGAGCGCCCATAAATAAACCAAAACAACAATGATGTTCACATGTTTCAATAAAACAAAATATGTTACTATTTAAAAACAATTGCAATATGCTAAGTAAATATACGCAATAAACAGTCGAAAGTTTCATCGATTTTCATTGGCTTTGGAATTTAATTTAAATGTTACTGTAGCAAAAATATGTAACGAAAACTTTTCTGAGGGTTATTACAGAGCGCTCTTACATAAGTAAATTTCAAAATTATGTTACATTAATATTTCACATTTACTATCTTCACGACGATCTTTTGTTAAATATAAAATATATGCATCGTTATAAATGCAGTTTATATAATGAATTGATTTGCCCCTTTATTTTAAAACAGCCTAGGAAAATTTTTAAACGAAAGAGCGCTTTTTAAATTTCGGTTTTCATGTATTACTCTACTCCTAAAGGTACGATTTCCTGCAGAATCTTATTTTTTTATTTGATTTAAATGGCAAACGCCTGGTTTAACTGTCAAAAACAAACATCGGAGAATGCTACAGCGATTTTTAAATTTACGGTTTAAGGTTAGCCCCCAATCCATAGGCCGGATTTCCCTTATTTTCAGAAACCATATTTTTTTATTTTATTTAAATGGTACATACGGAGTCTTTTCGAAAAAAACAAATAATGATGCCACTAAAGCGATTTTTAAATTTTGGGTACCTCAACCTGTTAATAGTCCGATTTCAGCAATTATTTTTCTTATTTTATATAAATGTATATGCCGAAATTAGTTGTGAAAAAATAAATCTTGAGGCTGCTAAATCCATTTTTAAATTTGGGAATTTAGGTTAACCCCTACTCTTAATGAACCGATTTCCCTGATTTTCAGAAACTATATTTTTTATTTTATTTATAGGTATATGTGGATTTTCGTTGCAAAAAAAAAAAATTAATTCCGCTAGAGCGTTTTTAAATTTTAGGTTTCAGGTTAATTCCCCCATCCTAATAGTTCGATTTCACTTATTTTCCAAAGCTATTTTCCCCATTTTATTTCAATGGTATACACCGAGTTTCCTTTAAAAAAAAAAAATTAAAATTGCGCCCGATAGAGCGATTTTAAAATTTCCCTTTAAGCCCCATTTGTGTTTTCAGGTAAACCCCCGCTACTCATGACCCGATTGCCTTATTTTCAGAAATTATTTGTACCAATTTATTTTCAAAAAATATGCCGAGTTTCGTTGAGAAAAAGCAAAATTCCGCTCGGTAGAGCAATTTTTCCATTTTTAAAAAGATTTTCTCTATAGAATAACCTACCCCCAATTGTCCAATATTGCTGGTTAATGAACTCGACGAATAGTTTTTAATTGATGGTTGTATGCCAAGTTTCGTTGAGAAAAACGCGTAAACTGACGGGGAGAGACAGACAGAGTGTGTATGTGTGTGTGAAAAATGTTGATAAAATCGTTACGAAAAGAAATGCTAATATTTATGATGCCATTAAGACGTAAATGAACTGGGAAACTGTCTCCGAAACCAAAAGAAACTATGATACCAAAAGGGAGGAGAAACATGCACATCATGTGACTAACTACCTTTGAAAGACATACTGAGTGCCCTTATGAAATGTGATTCTAATGCACAATGGTGTAAAATGTCATACTGCACGTGTTATAACTAGCAACAGGTATGTCATGCTCTAATTTAATATGTATACATTTAAGCATTGAAAACTTCCATTACATGTATATAAATATGCTCCATAAAATGTATTTAGACATCATATTGGCATAAAACAAAAATTTAACGTAATTTTATGTAATCTCTCCGTGAATAAAAATATTGTGGAAACAATGTGAATTATTTCACTCATCAAATTTTATCTTTAATATTAAATAGTTAGGATAATTTTCCTTAAAAATGGAAGGGGGAAAAAAAAAACACATACACACACACACACACAATACATAATAGACTCAAACTTTAAGCTCTCCACAATCTCAACTTTTTTTCTGTAGCATTATGCGACCACCAAATGTTTTAAGTTTTCTATTAGCCGCTTTCTATTGCTTCTTAAGATATCCTGATATCGGAAATTCTTCTCTCCACCTCACAGGAACTTAGGGGTGCATACACAAAATCTGCTAGTTGATCTGCTTCTGCTTCATAGTTCGGAATGTTTTCTCGCTAAGATTTCTTCATTCTCACGAATTTGATAATAACTTTTTTTTTTTGGTTCTTCCTTTAATTAATACAATGTTCTTTTGTAAATTAGCAGTTTACAATTTTTATAAATTTTAAATGATACTAAACAATAAAATTGAAACTAAATTTAATATTACGTATAAATATAACCACCACACTTGAACTCAATTGCAATAACTCCTTAACAACCACCTTCATACCATGAGGGAAGGGCTATGACCAGATAAGGCGTGACCTATTGATTGCGCAGCGTGTGAGTTACCATCAGTGCCAAGTTTCAATACTGACTCTCGCACACACTATTCGGAAATATCGTATTTGAAAATCGAATATGACGATAAAATAAATAATATATTTATAAAACATACATGCAAAACAAGCAAATATGCAACATAATTTGCAAATTGCTGAAATATTACACTTAATTAATAAAATAGACGAAATATACATTTTATGCAACTTAAAATAATCTCTATATTTAGTAATTAACTCACATACTTTCTGACAGCAGAGAATCAATATGCATTTACATTAAAATCCGTTTCCTAGTTATACAACAGTATTTATAGAGATTGAGAAGACTGGCCGGGAAATTTTCCGGCCTAAATGTTACTAATATTTCAAGAATATTTCAAAAATAACTGAGCCAACAGAAATTGAAAATTAAAACAACGAATAATTAATACCGTGCGATCATGGTAATTTACCGCGCCTTGGAGGGGGTAGCAAGCCTGCTTGCTTACTTGTTGACCTTGATGACTGTCATAGTCGTAGCGCAGCTGTTCCCGGGTGTGTGTTGTGTTGTTCGTTTCTTAATGCGACAGTGTACATAAGTGCATTATGCTTCGTGTAGTTACAACGGCACAGCGTGTCTTTATGCCCGATTCATATGTGTTAGCTCAGTTATTGAGGTTCGAAGACTGTTTTAGGCTGCAGGATTCCCGGATGTACATCTCCAGATGGTAAAACAACCCATAATCTGTATAATAATTAGAAAACTGGAAGTGTTCAGCCTAAGAGACCAAAAAAGCACCATTGGTTTCTCACCGAAAAAAAGATTACACGATACTGGTATTCATTTACAAAAAAATTCCCTAGAAAATGTTTTCGTTGTCTTGCACAAGTACGAATTTCATATGGGTTTGGACTTTAAACCGTATAAAATAACCATAGCACACTAGTGACACCGTACTTAGGCGTATATTTTGTGAGAGGATTCAGGAAAATGAGTACAATGGACAAATAGACCCACATTTAATATTCTTTTCGCTCGAGACCTGGTTCCATCTCCATGGGTATATGTGTATTCAAAACAATTGTTACTGGAGTGCTGATAAATCTGACTTTGTATATGAGTGCCCTTCAAAATGGGGGGGGAGGGAATCGGTATATGGTACACATTCAGCGGTAAAAGAATAATAGGATAAATTTTTTAGCATGCAGTTGATTGTTACTTATGTGAATACCTTTTTTCAGAGAATTAACCGATAGGGAGCGTCATCATCTAATTTTTTTCAACAGGGCTCTGCCACTGCTCACACTGCGAACAATTTCATAAGAGCAATTCATATTGTGTTTCCACAAGAGAGAGTTATTAGTAGGGATTTGTAGCCTCATCGGTCCCCCAATTTAAAGCCTGCGATTATTATTTCTGATGTAAATTAAAAAAAAAAGTTTTGTAAAACGAGCCAGCTCGACATACAAGAACTCAAAGATAATATTCGTCAGGAAATTGTCCGGATTTCTCAAAATGAACTACAGCGAGTGATGAATAATTTCCTAAAGAAGATACCAAAAAATGTGTGGAGAATGAAGGCGGTCAGTTTCAACGCCTATTTTTATAATTTAGTAAGTAATGAGCCTCTTAAATTGGTTTGCGTATTGTTATATGGTTGGTTTGTTTTATTGTTTTACTGTACTGCTACCCGGCTAACGAGCGATAAAACACTACCGGGGAAAACAACACTGATCGCACAGTAGTAGCTCCTTTTTTCTGAATAATGATTTGTACTTGAAAATTGGAAAGCGAATTCTATAAAGTCTGCAAATACTGTTAATGAAAATATAAGACGATACTGAGTTAGTACAAAATCCCATATAATATTTAACCACAAATAAATATTATATATTTAATGAGATATATACAATAATCATCACTTTTGTAGCCTTTAGTTAATTTATTTCTATACTAAAGCTGCAGTATCGAACCTGTTTATAATTACTCACACGTAAGAGATTACACGTAATCTCATTGTCCTCAATTTAATGAATTACATTTAAATCTTAAAAGGGCTTAAGCCAAGCTAACTGGAATTACTTTTATTTTTATGTATTTATTTATTTTTGCACGATCCAAAGACGAAACGTCATTAGCTATACCTTTTTCTTAAATTCTAGTGCTGCAAAAATAATAAATTTCTTGCAGTAACTACAATTTCTTTTTAAAATGTGAATTAACTAATGGGATAAATAAACATGGCTGAAAATCCCTTTGAAAAATTCCCACCACAGTTTCTTTTTCAATAATGTTTATGCTGTGAGCGAGATGTGTAAAGAATCTTGGAATCAAGTCTAGAAATAACCTTGTTCATTTTTCGACCTTTCACTATACCAGCATGTGGGGCAGTTGGTTCTTAAAATGTGTTCCGCGGACCCCCCGAGATTCGGAAGACCCATCAAACATTACAGTACTAATAACAGCATTTATTCTTAAATGTATAGAGGTAAAGTAAATTAGAATAAAATTGAAGGTAATTGTTACGGAGCGAGTTTCAAGGTGGTAAAATGTGGACCAGGCGGACGATCATTGATTCCCTGATAATAGTATGCATCTTTCGGCAGCGAAATGTATTAGCTGTCTCTGTGAGGCAAGATCCAGATTTTTCCGGACTATCGAAGAAGGCCATGAAAGCATTGATACCTTTCGTAATAGCTTTCTTATGTAAAATAATTATTATCTGCAATTTTTATTTGAAAAAGTAGTATAAACTGTTTGGAAATCGCTAAATCAAAACTAAAAACTCAAATTAAACACGATATACGTCTCGACTTGTAAGTGAAATACAGCATCATTCTCTCAAGCAGCAATTAAAATGAACGAGTAATTTTGTGACGCCGTCTGTCAATTAATATTAATTCATTTTAATATTGTATGCATGTATATACTTTTAATATACAATTTTTATGATTATTACTATTGTGTAAGGGTACATTATAATCGAAAGGAAAATATTGAACAAATGTGAATATTTTGTTTTTTGTATCTTTAAGGTTTGCCAAACGAGTGTTGGACAACTTTAAAAAAATATAAACGATGTAAAATTTAGAATTATAAAATTTTAATTGTGTTTTAGAATTCCACAACAATAAGAGATCCTTAAAGAAGATTCGCGGTCAAGGAAGATTCGAAAAATGCTCTTTTTAGAAAATTCTTTTCCTGCTTGCCGATTCTGTAAAATCAAGATGTTTAGTTAAAGATGGATGGGTGATGGATGCGTAGCAAATGCACGAGAGGGACAGAGAAGTAGGGAAAAATATCCAATTCCAAGAATTCCAATTTTATTTTACTAGGTAAATGAATGGGGCAGGCGTATGAATTAAGGGAGAGATCAAGAAATAGATGAAAATTGGGAGGATAGATAAGAAGGAAGAAAGAAAAAAGGAAGGACAGCAAGAAGAATAAAATAAATAGAATCAGAACAATCTTCATTTGATTCTTCTCATTAACATGCCATAGGTTCAAAGCTTCTAATTTCTCAATAGAAAAGGTCGAAGTAGCAGCGCATGCGCAATAGAAAGCAGCAGCTGAGCATCTGCAGAACATTAAGCAAAATTGTTTAGTTTTTCTACAACAATAAATTAATAAACAAAATAAATTATATTACTGTACAGTTTCAGCTGTTCGCTGCCTAATCAAACCTTACAAAATAGCCAATGAAAGCATTTTAAAAAACTCGTAAACGGGAGATCTGGGGTTCGATTCCCGCCAGGACCGTCTTCTCTGACTGGGGTTTTTTTCGAGTCTTTCCTGAATCCTCATAAATGGTAAAGATTAAATCATTTCATCTCACGTTGTTAAAACGAGCGTTAAACATATAGACACATAAAATATCAATTTAAGAAATATATGCCCTTTTCAGACAATTCAGGAATGATATTTCTTATTCGCATATGCCATTTTACCAACAATTTCTGTACACCTTAAATTTTTGTATTAATATATTCCTTCTTGATCACGACACTTTGTTCCTACTGTAATATCTTACGAAGCACATCAAACTTCCTTCCGTCTTCTGGAGCTAAAACAAGAAAAATACGAAAAACACTCTGGTTCGAAGCAGGAATGACCACAATTTATTTACAAACTTGTACAGTATCAGAAGTTATTATTTATGTCAAAATTAAAATAAGAGTTTCTTATCCTTTTGAACCCAGCATTATGAAATAGCTTTGATAAACAAAAGGCTGGAACTTTGCACTAATATACCAACAATTTTTTTTAAAAATGTTCTTTGGTTCATATTTTCTGAACCTATCAGGAGATCTACTATTTAACTATTACACTTAATTAATACAAATGTGAAATAATACTTATAGTCCGCCCTCACAAAAAATATAAATATAATATAATATTTCTGCTCCAAACATAATCATAATATTTTATATATAATAGTTGGTGATGTAGATTCCTTGTATGTATATGTTTATAACACGGTGTAACTGTAACCTGTAAATTGTATGTCAAAGGAAAAGCTCCTTGGTATTTTGTTACGGTGGCTAGAAAAGCCAACAAAAGAGTCATAAACTTCTATACAAGGGAAGTAACCAGTGTGTGAAGCGCCCTCTTTTTAAACAGACAGTACAGCTAGCTCTTTAAAAATAGCCAATGTCAAACAAAAGTTTTAAACTTTCAAATAACAACGAATTGTACGTACGGCAGTGAACTTTAACCAGTCAATGATAGATGTATGTTTCAATTTTTAAAGATATGCTCAAGGCTTGCGCGTGCCTTTTGGCGTCTCCTAGATAACGATTTTTGATTTGAATTTAATACATAAGGAGGCGGTCGCTCCACTTCAGTTTGACTGAGTCACTTTACTTATAATATGCTCATTGCTAAGTTGGACGTCGCTGAGACATGCTGTTCTGAGGCACGCAGTTATAAGATCTATTAGCGGCAAGATACAAGCAGTTCGCAGTACTCATTATAAGTTCCACTTTCAGTTTCACGTGTCGCGGCACTCATCTGTAAGTTTCACACGTGGCAAATAAGTTTGTATCGGCGTAGCTAAGTCTATCGTAAGCAAAACACCAAAGGATGCGAAAGATTTTGGACATAATAACGTACCAATATATATTATGTTGCATTGCGTGCTTATATACACTATTGAAATCCTCTCCCAGTCCGTTGAGTACGAGACAACAAAATAGCAGAAATCCCCTTGAGAAATAACCTATAATCAATCTCAAAACCATTTAATAATGTGGCATCATAACGTGAGGCCGCTCAACAACAATGACGACGACAATTACAACATCCACTAAATCGCTTCATAATTTGGCGATCAGGTGGCTGCCATACTAAACCGCTTCAAATGCCAGTCAGAAAGTATGCTTTGTAACTGCCCATAGCTACCACCCCAATATGTATAATAGTTGTTTGTCTTATGTACATTTTTATTGCAGATGAGAAATAATATCTTATTAATATACTTAGGGATATTAGTAACATCAATATCTCTGAAACTGCGAAATCAACGCCATTACTCTCTCAATGTATTTACTATGTAAGGAAGGTACAGAAATTGTAGGCTGAAAGTCGACTGGTGAACCGTCCTTAGGCAGCCGCTCTGCGGAAACGCAGTCATAAATGTCACAACAATAGAAAAAAGGTTCGCCTTCCAAAGCCACGAACAAAAGACTTCTTAAAAGTGCGGAACCTTCCCTGGCATTGTGAACGAAATCTTCGCGAGAATTTCAACCGCTAGCCCACTGAGGACATCGACCTGTGTGGGAGTCACACCTTTAAACCTCAGAGGGCAAGCCAATGACCCGAATCATATTTTCAATAAATGTTTCTAGCAAATAAGATGTTAGAAAATGGTTGGGAGGCATCCAATAGCTCACCGTTTTATGAAAACGACGCCAAAAAGTGGCATGGGCAGCGTCATTGTAGCGAGATTGGTGTTGCGCATATAAACGAGCCTTCGCCCCGTTTTATTACTGCTATTATACGGCTTCTAGGTGCGTAGTTCGACTCAGATCGCAGGGAAGTTTCAGCCAAGCTGTGGCAAAAGTCCCCAGTATTAACTTCAGTACTTGCTTAGCAAAGTATTATGTTGCTAGCGGCGAGGTTCAACAATCGACCATTACATGATCCAATAATTAATAAACCGCAATTCCATCATATGTGGTGTGGAGTGTTCTATTTCTCCTGTTAATTCCCATCTTATCCTCGTTGAGCCTCCACAACGAAAATCAGCGAAAGACCCGTGAGACGGAGTTCCAGAAGAAAGGTTGGCGGTCGACATGAAGCTCCTATCATCAATTCACACCTCACCACTTTCGACCACCGACAATCTCAGTTTGCATTCTCTCTCTCTTTAAATTTACAAGAAAACTAAGTACAGTTTACAGAGCATATATCCACAACTTTCATTAATAAATTTCTCATGCTTCAACATAATCTCTTGTTTTTAAACTGTATTAGGACATGTATTCCCACTCGGTAAACGCGAATGTTATCTATCCGTTGCATGTTGCGTGGAGTCCAAGCAGAGACCGGGCGCCGCTTTCAACCTTTGGTTTGCCCTTCAGCTTCCGCACAGTGACAGACAGCACCTGATATCCGCTGTTGTATCCTCAGCCTTTCATGAATGCGAATCGGGGTTTCACCTTCCGCATTCAGGAATGCCATTACAACTGGCTGTCTTGTATGGACATAAATATCAGCCATGTTCTAAAACCAGCAATACTAATGACAAAGAAACGGCTATTGCCAAGAACTGCAGAAAAAGATTTGAGTGTCTTAAACTACCAACTTATTTAAATAGTAGTTATTGCTTTCTGACTGATCCTCGCATATGGAACTGAAAGTTTGGTTTGGACTTAATGAAATAATAATTCGTTTGCGTGAATGTCATGGTTCTCGCCGGCAAGACAGAAGACTTGGCCCATATACTCATACGTGGTGCGAGGGCAGCTGCAGGTGAAATGTGTTTATTATTTTAATGAACTTATGAAGTTATGAGTTCTTCTGTACGGGTCACAAAAGCAAAGTGGAACTCAAAATATTTCCAACTAGAGCCGGATCTAAGAAAAATGTACGATAATCGCTGCAGTCGTTGGCCAACCTGTTTGCAACCTTGAAATTGCACTTTCCTTCCCTTATGACAGCTTGTATAAAAGTTGCTAACTGGAGATTACTTTTAACTGTAATTTAGAAAGGAACTAGAAGCTAGTCATAATTTCTGTTGAACAAAAATAACCTCAGGCTACTTTATCTCGAGTCTGCAATAACCGTTGAACCTATGGCAACATCGCGAAACAAAGATTGTGTTCAGAGCGAGTTGATGTTCAACTGTTTAACCTGTGAAAAACAATAATTTTCCTTCTTGTCTTCAAACATGGATAAAGAAAAGTCAAAGCGAATGCGATAGGCAAATTATAGCAAATGTGAGAAGGATATTATTGTTGATCTGGTGCTAAAATGTAAGGAATTGGGGGGGGGGGGGGAAAGATTAGATAAGAAATAAGGATAAAGAACGTGCATGCGAAAACTTTCAAAGGGTAAATTCTATTCTCAAGATTTCTGTGTTATTATCCCCATGTGTGCGCAATCTATAGCTTAAAACTCCAGGAAAGTTGCGAATGTTATAGAAGCCTAGCTAGGCATCACTTTCCGTACATCACCCTTTTCGGTTGTCATTTTAATGAACTACGCCTATGAGCTGCAATTGCTGTTTTAACTTTATGAATGGTTTTGCTGTCGCTTTCTCCGCTTTAATATATCTGTAATAACTATTTGAAATTTCCATTTTGCATGGAACCTTAAAAATTATTTCAATCATGAGCATCAAATTCAAAGCATGGTTTCGCTTAGTTTGTGATTATAATCGGGGATGTACATAGGTTCCTGTACTTCGACATTTTTTGCTAAGTGAAATCGCACTTTCAATTATTTATCAATCAGTTCTAGGAATGAACTTTTCTTCTCTTGAAACACATGAGCAGAACAGTGAAATTCATCATCGGATGAAATGTAGGAATAATCAGAAATCTGTACAATATACCGCTTGTAAGGTCAACCTAACATAACCTACAATTGAACGTAACTTTGTTATAATTACGCGGAAATGAAAAGTGAAACATTGAAGAAACTTTACCTAAATGAAATTAAAACAAATGTTACGCAGCATTTTATTTATAGACGAAGTTGCAATGCTTCTGTACTCTGGAAAGTGTTTTATTTAACAATTACTAAACTTTAGTTGGTCTTTAACTTGAGAAATTTCGCGAGTTAGATTTAATTTGAGGTTAAGACTAAACAATTTTAGATTACTGTTTATACAACATATTTTCCAAATTAAGCATAAATGATGGTTAATTTAATGCTCTAAACTGAGTTAACCCAGTCTCTCTCAAATGAAAACTATTCCTGAAAGTTTTAATGTTATGCAAAATTATTTACGTGGCATCTATATATAAAGTGATATAGTTATTTTTGTTAACTTATTTATTCAAGACGTTGCCAACTCAATCATGTGCGAGAATGGAGGTTGAATCTTTGTACTGCTCAGTGTTTATAGAAGCACACAAACACAGAGAATACTCTGTAACGGATTTTATAGGGCGACACCGCCGTAGACGTTGGATGCCTAGTTATGTGTCTCGTAGACGTTGACGTCGTTCCTAACTACCACCACAACATGCTCATCTAGTTCATGGTTTGGTATTATAGCTGGATTTTTCAGATTGATACTTCTGCGGTAAAAGGAATGTAATTTTAAGTATAACAAAATCACAAGTTATTAAACCTCCAATTACTAATCCTATATGAGCAACAGAAGAGTAAGCTACTAAAGACTTAATAATTAATTTTTTGATCTCGAATTTAAAAGATTTAATTTAATATAATTGTTCATTGGATAGAAATCTACGGAGTTTATTAGTGTTTTGTTATTATCACACACATTGTACACTTTTCTGATTACGGTATGCTCTGAGAATATGCAGACTGAATACGAGACAGGAGTGTTAATGTTTCTCTTCCGAAAACTGTACTCTTTGTCCTGTAGTAACTCGTACACTATTTTCCCACATGGATATTAATTCAAACTCGCAAGTCCTGTCATTCACCACAAATAATAATTGTGTAATTTCTTCCACGAAATACTAATAGCCACTTACCTTTACGTAATGTTAAAATACTGTTTCTTTATACGCAGTAAGAACCGAAATTTCTGCTTATGGAATTTAAAACGCAACTTTTCTCGGCTAAATCCAACGCATAACTAACATTCTGAGATATAACAGTCACTTGTTACAACAGGACTGTAATAATGCTATACATTACAATGCATTATATTTTCAACATACGTAAACTAAGTGAATGAAATTCGTTAACATCGATTTAGTCGCAATAAAGCCGTCTCGTATTTCATTCTTGGTACACATTATTAATGTTGTTACGCTTGCCATTGGTTGATTCACTTAGTATTACAATTTTCTTATCTGCAGTTTAATCTTTTCATATTCTTGGCTATGTATGTGTTCCTTTGAACCGTTACATTTATATTATAAATATTGTCATAAAGGCCAACAAACATACATTAAGACATATATTGTAATAGCCCTTATCTGATACACGAAATCTATACAAATGAGCTTACTAGATTTATACGATTTAAAACGTATTACCAATGAATATTTGTTATTTGAATTGAAAACTGAAACCATTACCTACAACATGTTGAAATGAACTTATTAAATTTATAATTAAAAGCATATTATCAATGAATGTTTTGAATTTCAAATCAAATATTATAGTCTTAATCTTACGTAATAACATACGTAAATGAACTTCTTAAATTAACATAGCCAAATAGCTATTACTATAAAAATGTTTGTGGCTTTATATTGAGCCTTTACGTAATATACAAACATGTGAAAATGAGCTTGATAAAATAATATAATTAAACAACTGCTGTTAATGAGTGTCCAAGGCCTTAAGTCGGATATTTTCCGTTTCAGCTTTTGTGCTTAGTATTTAATTTCAAGCTAATGAGTTCTTTCAAGCATAGACAATAATTTCAAAATATCCCTAGTATATCTGGTATTGAGAAATGGCCATTTTAGGTTATAAATCAGAATTCTTCGTGATCTAATGCGTTTAGTCGGCAGGTTCGCATATAGAACATATTATTTATTTGTCGTATTACTCTATGTCATCCTGACTGGATATATTTTGCTATTAAGTCTAAATAAATGTCATATCTAAACAAACCTTGCATGTCGATGAATAATTATAAGCTTCTATTGTCGTTTGTAGCCTTACGTTTTACTTGACCTGTCTTAACCAGATTATGGTGACGATACTGATCAACAGAAGTAACTTACTGAAGAAGTGATGTCTGACACAGGCAAATTCTGTAATCAAACATTAAAAATAAAAACAAAGTCAGATTATTGCGCTTTGGGGAGAGGTTGACTGAAGCAATGGTCAACTTTTGGCATGACGCTGAACATTGTTGCGTTGTTAATGAGCCGGTACCACGTGCGGTTGAACTGGAGGACACATCCCTCTCTCTAATTTACAAGCTGTAGCGATGATGAGGATGCGACATGCGTGCCGGGAGCTGGGAGGAAGTGCCGTCACGTTGAAATCTTCGTTTCCACGTGCTGCAGTGCAATCTGCGTCTCATGCTTCTGGAATCCCATCCGCCTGTCATTGATGACGAGGGCAAGCACATGTTGGTCGAGAGGGTGGGAGCGACTTGAGGGGCACGGCTCGAAATTCCAGCCAATGAGAGAAGCTGGGTCACAGTGAAAATCACCTGACGATAGTCACGTACACCCCATCCACAGTGTTGCCATTGCTGCTAGACCCGGGTTTCAGAGAAACGGTCTGCGGATTCCAGTTGGGACCACTTTAAGTCAATGGGAAAACAATTACTCGTATACATGACAACTTGACGGCACTACAACCCTATAATTAACTGTTGAAACGATTACATGTATAATATTCTTGTCTCGAGACTGTATCGCACGTGCCTCTATTGAATATAGGATAAAATAACAGCATTATTTGTGCCCTGAGGAACAGATTTTACCTCCTATCTTATATTTCCCTTCATGTGCGGAATTAAAAACGGTTAAGCGTTTCAAATCGGGTGGTTGTTGATACAAAGCAATACTTGCTGATTTCTTGAAGATATTTTAGTCACCCTGATGACTCTTTATTGTCTGGGGCATCGGACCGCAATACCTGCAAAAGCGAAGAATAAACATTGCTTAGTTCAATTGCCTGGAGGGCTTAAAACTATTTTAAAATTATTCCTTCGCTCTAAAACGGCTATTTTATTACGATAGATGTTCATTACATTCGACGTCCCGAAGACATTTGCAGCTGACATTGAACGCTAAATGATTTTGAAAATATATTGTTTGTTTGTGAAATGTTTACTACTGCTACCGCAGAAAGCTCCTAGTATGTTAATAACTAGAATTAATTCGCATACCTGCGTGGCTGAACATGTACATGTAGAGAGAGAGAATTTAATAAAAATATTGTAAGAACGCACCGATTAAAAAAGTCATCCTCATGGTTTCCATGCAACAAATTTATCAATGACTCTATGATTACAAGTCTGCAATCTTCAGAATGAAGTCTGTATCTACAGAAAGTATTATATACTTACATATTTCCTATATTTTGAAATCACCGTTTGACTCAATACTTGGAGTGGGTTTATCCAGTTTTTTAGTTTCGATTTTCCCTTCCAGCAGTGACAAAGAAAAAGACTTTGTATAGCGTTTGCTTTCTTCACATTCAGTTAACACAAAACGAAATAAAGCAACCTCTTCACGAATTCACACGAAACTTCGCCAGCCAGCAATGCAGGAATAGCTTACTACTAATCAAACATGGTGACGAGAGGTGACATTTTACCGTTTCCTCTCATCTCCTTCGGGCACCCCCCTCCCCAAAAAGGCAAAACGTTTATAGCAACGGAATGATGCCACTCAGATTTTTTTAAACCTATAAACAAATATACGCGCTAATTAGTTTTTTGTCTGTGTTCACAAATCACAACAAACTTTATTTACCGGACCCCAATACGGAAAAAATGGCGACCAAAGTAGCCCTATTACTGACAATAGTAAATACCGAAGTTTTACGTAGTATTGCGTTCACAAGATAACTTTATTTATCATTAGAAAACACGCCATTCATTAAAATTCTCTTCATCTTGCTCCAAAACCTGCTTCATACGTTCTTCCGAACTTTTTTTCTCAATACTCTCACTATTACATAAGATAGTAGATTAAGGAAAATTGCACAAAGAAAATACCATACATTTTAGTAAGAAATGTTTAATATACACTACAGCTTCATCATTAACTTCAAAACTTAAGCGGTTCCTTCTTCTCTCCTTTAATTACTGCTATTTAGGAAATGTAATTATGATATTACGCGGTGCACTGGCATAATTAAGACATACAAGAACGATCCATGTTGTACTAAACACTTTCCATTACACAAATGAACGCCTTTTTTTTTTTTTTTTTTTTTTTTTTTTTTTTTTTTTTTTTTAAGAGCGTACCTTTCTCTGCATAAACTTACTTGCAAACTCCGCTTCGTGTTTTTTTTTTCTTTCGGATTTTTCCTTTCTTTGCTAATCCACGCCATCACATATGATGGTAGGTTATAAAAATTTACTGGGAAAAATGTCCTCTCTAGCTAAAAATTTGATTCGATAGGTTTACATATTACACTTTCATATTTAACTTCAAAATTTGCATGATGTATACTCTTTATTCTTTCCTCCTTTAAGTACTGCTTTTTAGGAAATATAAATAAAGTATTATGCCTTGCATTGCTACAATGACATTCAAGAGCAAACCCATGTGGATCTAACACTTTTTATTAAACAAGTGCCTGGTGTGATCATTAAATCAGTATTACCTTAATGAAAAACAAAAGAAATAATATTTTCTGTTAATTTATTTCCAACAATAAACCATTGTAATAAACCAGATAACTCCAAATTAGTAACGTGATTAAATTAACGCACGGACCATATTTTCCATCATTTTGTCTACTATCAATACCTGCCTTGGGGTCTTGGGAAAAATCCGCGATAGTCAACTTTTGATTAAACAATGAAGAACGCTGTGCTGAACCAGAAGAGGCGCCAAGATGAATACTTTTCAATGACTTCAAATTCACCCTTCAAAGCTGAACAAAGAAAGGGTTGTATGTAACGTCACCCTGGAATACATTCATTAGCTTATACTTTCTCTATAATTATCCATCTCTTTTGTCTTTAACTTGAACCTTTCCTTATTATGTAGCGGTTTCGGTGGGTGAGGAAAGATGAAAGAAGGATTGACAATGGATGATAGATTGTTGTTTTGATTGTGTCACTGGTTCTATGCTTCAATTTTGCCTCGGCTAGCTACCTGTGTTTTTATACGGCTGGTGTTTCGTTACCTGTTCAATTTAACGAGTGGAAATAATCGGGAAACTGGGAACAAGGAAGTTCAAAACTGAAGATGACACTATTTATTTCCTCTTGTCACTGGTTCAATGTAAAAGATCGCCTTTCTAAGTTCTGTTGGACGATATTTATTATTGCTTCCCCCTAATCGAACTAATTGTCTATCGCAATATTTTCCCTCTCTTAATTTTGGTTAGTACAAAAGTCTTTATTCTTTATATTAAAATTTACTCTCCCGGATCACAATTATCTACACTTCAATATCACTCGACTCTTTCCTTTACTCAGGGACTGACCATTACTGCCCGATTCCTTCTTTACTCCTTGACGGCTCTACGCTTACTGCCCTGTAGCTTCGGACCTGCCCTTGGCCTTCATATATTCCTGATTTCCTTTTCTCCCCCAGGGTTCACACAATGTAGAAATCTGACTTGACACTTTCTATTTTGCAAAGGTCTCCTACTGTTCCCTTCTTTAGGCTAACTAAACAATGAAAGTTAACAGAAACTCTAGAGAGGCGACCCTTTCTTATACAAAAGAAGTCTTATAACAAAACACACCAAATACAAAGACGACTCCTGGTCATCTGTTCTTTGTCTATTATACATATTCACCCTCTCTATATTGTCTGGCATCTCTTCTAAAAGATCTGTCGCCAGACTTTCTCTTCTGTTACCCAAAAAATATACAAAAATATACAATGCCTAAATAACTTAACAACTAGCATGAATATACATAAATTGTACACACTAGCCGTAATACTAATTATCATATTTGGAATTGATCATGTTAACATTTAATATTATTTTAATTAGGGACGGCGTCTCATTAATACTGTTTCAATTATAAAACAATAAGTAGCAAGAATCCAGCCTCAATTATCGTTATCTTATCTCCAGGAAGATTTATACGTGACATCATTGGCTGCCATAATGTACAACAATTGGTTAAGCTTAGAAATTGTCCAAAGACCCGCTTTTAGCGTGGTCCAAAGAAATATTTTAAAGGAAGAGGTAGACATGCAAGTTAAAATACTGTTTTAAATTATGTTAGGTCTTAGTAATTAAGAGGCTGCAAGTGTTAATATGAAAGAAACAGGCTAGTGAGAAAGAGATTAATCACATTCTTGTCAATGTCCTCTAATCCAGGCTTATTACCGTTTGGAGCTCAGCAAGGGAAGAACTGACCGAAGATACAGAGAAGGGAAGCAATAGCGTAACGGTCTTATGCCCTAACAACAAAAGAATGACTTGATTTTAACATTTTAAAAGTTACACAAAACATTCTCAAGATTCTTAAGGTCTTAGTAAGCAGTCAAATATGATATTACAATTGTGGTAGGTGCTGCTTGTCATATACTCCTTCGGTTCAGTTGTTTATAGGAGATTTTGAAATTGATAAAAGTTAAAGAGTTACGCACATATATTTCTATTCTTTAGTTAAATTACACTTGTTGTTTTTCATATAATTAACAAAAATGTAATTTCCTCTGCAATGTATAAGACCGAAGATCGTGGGTTCAATCCCAGTCAAGGTCGATGGATTTTTTCGAGCGTAAAATTCCTAAGTATGGCTTGCTTTGGAAGGGAAGTAAAGCCGGGGTCCCGTGTCGTAGATTTATGGCACATAAAAGAGTTTCATGCCTAAAAGAAACGTCTTCTGATCAAAATTTATCGGCCGTTTCACACTCTGAATTAAATGGGACGCTGATGACCTGAGATGTTAAAGAACGTCCATAAATAAACCAAATCAACAAATCTGAAGTGTATTGATTAGAAACACAAATAAAAATGTAAATACTATGTAACCTGCGATCATAATGTAATTTTATACGCTGTTTTTCTCCTTCAAAGGTGTCTTCTGCCTTATTAATAACCTAATATGACCTTGAAATTCTGTTTTCAAGAAATATGCAAATTTTCTATCCAGTGCTTGAAAATATTTCTCCAAAAATGTACTTACTTTCTCCAACTTTGCCCTTCAGACTAATCCCATTTAATTCAATAGGATTAAGGGTTGAGTCTTGAGTAGGCTATTCCATTACCTTGCCAGTTCATTCAGTAAACACTACACAATTTAAATTAAAGTTAAGGGAAAGTGCGTAACTCAATTCCAAGCTCCTGCCGATAGGAGCACCTTGTTAATCAAAGATACAAATAATTTCAATAAAATCTTTTAAAAACTACGTTTTTATTTTCTTAGTTATAAATGAACTAAAAAGTATAAAACAATTCATCCTAGCCAAATGCAGATTTATTGCCCCTGTAAATTCATAATCTTATAACCTTTTTTTGCAAAAATTCTTCCAAACGAAAAACGAGGGGTGCATGCAACCGTTTGTCTGAACTTTTTGTGTGGTTAATTTAAACTATAAATACCCTTAACAGTTATTAATTTTATCTGTTGCATTCGCCCCACGTTTTTTGTTTTGAAGAATTTTTCTAAAAAGTTTATGAGATTATGAATTTGCATGGGGTTATAAATCTGCATTTGGCTAGGATGAATTATTTTATATTTTTTATTTCATTTATAATTAAGAAAAAAAAACGTGATTTTTAAAACTTTTTATTTACATTATTTTCTGCTTTTTAGTCATGTGCACGTAATTTTGCAATCAGTATTAGACATCTCGATCAAATAATGACAAAAATTGAGCAACTTTTAGATTTACTTCATTTTGTTTACTCTTAATCACATCTAAAACAGAAAATTGTTTATCTACTCCATTAATATGTCAAACACTTGATAAATTATTGTTTTTTTTAATTAAAAACAAAACGCAGAAACACAAAGCTAATTTTGAAAAATTTTATTTCAGTATTAAATACATTTGTACCAGATCCTCAATATAGAAGTCAAAATCTTCGGTAATATATGTAACTCATTATATTATATTAAATATAATACTTATTTACTACTTATTTACACAGTTGAAATTATTAATACGTTATTAATACACATGTTATACACTAACGCTAGCGCAATTGAATTTATGTAATAGAAATCACTTTATTAAATGTTATTTGTAAGGATTTAATTGTGAGGATTTAAATTTGATGTTTTTATTTGAAAAGTTGTCCTGGCGACTGTATTGTTATCAAAATATTTAGCATGTCGTTGCGTGTCATTAGAGAGTCGAGAAATACGTTTTTCTATCGTCGCAGTTGATCCATGCGTTTCTTGGAATTTGCGTGTTCGACACCGTGCAGTTTATTTGTCTAGTTGCCATGGCGACTGTATTGATATCAAAATATAACAAAAAGAATTATAATCATTATAATTCAAATAAAACTTTGAAATTAAATATAAATCAAGTTACACTATAATTTATTTATTGTATTGATAAATATAATACAGTCATCATAGCAACTGACCGCCATGGGTGGCCAAAGTCGTTAAGGGGCGAACTCGTGAGCATGAGGTCAGGGGTTCCAATCCCACCAGGACCGTCCTCCTTGACTGGGGTTTTTTCCCAGGTTTTCCTCAGTCCTCACAACTGGCAAATGCTAGGGGAGGCACCCTAAACTTAGGCCTGGAACGCTTCCTTCCTTAAAAAAATTATTTCCCAATTTATAATTTCATTTCATGTATCATCAGTGTTCATCGCCTGAGGTGCCTCAGTAGTAAAAACGGACGTTAAACACTACTCAAAAAAAAGAAAAGCACAGCAACTGTTCTTATTTTTAAATAAAGATTATTATAAATTTTATATTTTTATGCATTATTAATGAAACTATAGAAATGTGTTCTTACTATTCAATCTTACATTTTTTAAAAACTTCGTGTTTAATATAGCGCTGCTTTACTTTCAAAAACGCGGAACCATATTTTTGAACCGTGGAACTATTGAACCATGATAATTACCGTATTATATTGTCATCCATATTGACGTATGTGCAAACTTTCAAGTATCTATCTCATTTAGAAATGCATGAAAAATTAGTTACAAAATTCCACCCGAACAGACAAGAAAGCGAGTTAATATAAATGTTTGCAAAAAAAAAAAAAAAAAAAAAAAAACACTTTTTTGACATTACATAACTTTTTCACGTTTTACCAACATTTCAACATTTTACCTATAAAACTACTCTATATCTACCACAACTGCGCGGCTTCATTCTTTCGTCAGAAAACTGCTGCAAATCCTGAAATTGTTTTAGTTCTCTGGAGCAAGTTTGAAAAGTTAACCTACATTAACTATTTGTGATTAATGTTCTCGTATAGGGACTTCCTAGCAGTCACATATCCTTCCTTCAAGAGCATATTTCTTTTAACAGCGAAATATGAAGCAAGTTGCTTTCTGTTGCATTTAGTTGAACACAAATTTCTGGTACTATGTTGTTAATCCCTTCCCTATATGAGCATTCATCTCTTTGTTTGAGGTGACTCTCGGCTGACCAGAGCGAGACGGTCCGTCACTGCATTCCCTAAGTAAATAGGGAATCCTTCTTATTTCAGTTGCTTTCCAACGCCTTTTCTCTCTATTTCATTAATGTTTCATTTTTATGTTTCTTCTTCATTATAAGTTATGCTGTACCATAACTTAATTATATTATTATTATTATTTATTATATTAATAACATTTATACTTAATTACTACATTAATTTAATAAGTACTTAATTTAATAATTCTGTTTTTGGTATTATAAAATGTTTATGATCATGATTTTATAATATGGGTCATTAAAAATAATAAAAGAAGAATGCAGACTGTATTTCTTTCGTAAAAACCGCTCGACTTTCAAACTGTTATAGGCTACACATTCCAAAGATAAGTACATAATATAAATAACATTTTAGTAATATTCCTATGTTAAAAAGGCTTAAATAGACTAACAGTTTAAACCCTGACAACAAAATTAATTTTAAGAAAAAAGAAAAGGTTTCTTTATTAATTATACACATTTTAATTGGTAATAAATAATTACGTATCAAACGAATATAATAATAAAAAGTTTAACAATTGGATGTGCCTTCATTACTTTTTAAAAATTATGTTTATAATATCCTATTTTACATTGTATTTACAAACACATCTATTGATCATCATTGTTACATAGTCCCGCCACTTTGATTACAAACAAAAACAGCAAGGCACAGATTAGATTTAATAGAACGCCAGGCCATTATAAATAACTATAACTAATGATCGTTTTTACTCCTGTAGGCAACAAACAAATTTTAGAAAAACAACAAAAATAGATGATTAGATCTGTATTGCGAAAAAATTTACTTTGGTCATTGCAAAACAGAAAATTGGCCCTGAAAGTTATCAATTATGTCTGCTCATTCGAAAGAATACACACAGCGGTGAGCGTGTGTGTCGAAAACACGTCTAAAAGCGCTATACTTATTGGTTTCTCCCGTTCTTGATTATAAACAATGCTTTCGGTCGGTATAACAGTGTCTCTAACATCACAACAAAGTATTTAATTTAATTTTAAGAACAAGTAAAATGTTATCTGTTGTCTATCAAGATATAAACAAGGACTAAAATAAATAAGAACATTAACGTATATTTAGATTGGCAGAATAACTCTATAATTAAGAAAATTATTCAAAAGAATAATTGAAAGAATAACACAAAAGAATTGTGTTATTTAGCTTAAATAATAAAAGTAACCCCTTCACTGTATGGTATTATAATGTGGTTTAAGAGTTAATTTTTTCTAACGTTATTTTATGATTTATAACAATCATATAGTGCATATAGTATTTTTAAGGAAAATTTATCATTAAAATATCGGAGAAATGTAATATACTGAGCTCCTGTTATTGTGTTATAAACTGTTTTAGAAACGAACTAACAGAAGATGGAAAGTCTTAACTATGTCGAAAAAATTGTTTGAATGATGTATCCGAACAAATAAACAAAATTTATCAATATTAACACATGTTAGGGAAAGTTTGTTCTTGCATAAATATCTGAACTTGGAGAAAATATAATTTACATGATTAGAAATTTAAAAATATCCCCAGAAATATTTACGAATATTCATTTGTTATCTTCAAGAACAACTCAGAAATCTAAATATATGGAATACAAACTCCACTCTGTGTTCTCGATTCTTGAACCGCATGTTTCCGCTGTAGCATTAAAGATACTTTAATATACGAGAACAGAGTTCGACACCAGCACCGAACGTGAAATTTGTGGCTAAGAAAGCGCACCTGAACATTGCTTAGAAGGCCGAAGTCATCAAGTACGTCGGCGAAAAGTTCCAAATTACGAACCAATCTTTAAATTTAATATACTAATATTAGAGAAGGTTTTTTTTACATAAAATCTGATATTACAAAAAACATATATTTTATTTGCTGAGAATACCAATATCCATTACTGCAAGAACACTTAAGATAATTAAAAGTTGAAACATAAACTGAATTCTGAGTTCTCGATTCTGGAAACACATATGCTAAATCCTTTTGAATATCTTTTAAAGATAACATGAATATGACATTCTTTAGTTTTTCGCGGCCAGCCTTGTTATTATTAAAATTGCATTGGAAATTAAAGATCAATTTTAATAAATAAATTCGCTTTTGCATATAAATACCTTAGTAAATTACTATGAAATGAATTTGGTTGCTGCTGCTCCCACTGTTACATTGAAGATGATTCATATAGCAGACCAGGGCCCTACATGGTCTAATACATACAAGAGTATTAGTACAAGTTCTTGTAAAGTATTAGTAAAAAGTTACAAGTGACATCACATAAGAGCAAGATGGAGAAACAGCTGTTTGCCATACGTCGTTACATCATGAATTAGGTTATGTCCACTCTTTAGGAGTTTTAATGTACAGAACGGATTATTATCACTCTTGCTAAATGAGTATCGTATTTTTTCTCAGATATAACGATAATCAAATTCTTTATTATGTATTTACCGATATTCAACAGTAATAATCCACTGAGACGACGTCCCTTACAGCTACATTTAGAAGCAGCCATTTCAGTCGTCGAGAGATGGCAGAATCGAGTTTCCCTATTGCTCTCGGTCATTTACTTTATTAGTTCATTTGATCATTTATATTTATTTTTTATTTATTTATAATGTTTAACATTCATGGTCTGATTATAAGCAAAAAAGTTGGAAAATTGTGACAAAAGGGATTATTTTAAAAGAGAATAAAAGAAAATATTTTCGTGGCATGTAGCAAGAACCTTAAAAATACATAAACTAAGATGCTGGTCTAAAATTTGAAACCTTCCGCCAATATGAACTCGTGAGCATAACTAATTGCACTTAACCCAACTTTATCATTGTACACATTGTACTAATTCTTTCTTTATACATATTCCTACTCATCACTAGCATTATTTTCGCTAATACTTAGCACATTTGGGTAGATTGAGTCCCAAAATCATTAAAAAGATACTTAATTTTGTGAATGGTATTCGAAGTTACCAATATTCCTACACTTGTAGAGAAATGTATTTAAATTACGAGTGCCCGACTAATACTAATACTTCTGTGGAACAAAACAACACTTGTAAGTATGGAGCTGTAAAGTACAAGTATAGCAGAAACCTTTGTAGAACAGAATTTTACTAATAATTACAAGTTACAAGTCCATACATTTGTAATGCATTAGACCATAATTTTATGGAATAGGGCCCAGGGCAAAGTGCCAGCGCCGAACGTGTAATTTTTGGCAGAGAAAATGGCAAATGGACAGTACTTCGTTTGCTCTTTCATTCCATGAGCAATCTGTAATATTTCCATCATCGCAATTCTGTTTATGAATTGTCACTAGACACTTGAAACAATTTATTTACTGCATATAATTTTTCTGAGCATTTTGAATTATTTAACAACTTACTAAACACCTTATGAACAAAGTTATGTGAACTTCTCTCCCTCTAGTTTTAAACAAATATTTCGCTCCCAATTTAGCAAAAAGATAGCTCTAAGCGCTCTTGCATACTCTAAAGGGAAACTTGTGCGAGTCTTTCCTGTTTCATAATTGGAGGTTGTCTCACTTTTTTAGATGAAAGTATTGCTCATCCATGACCTTCAATTCCTAGAAACACTTTGCTACACTTTTCTGCAACATTTTCTACACAAGGTGCCTGCAGTGCATTAAAAGCATTTTCTTGGTGAGATAATTGAAGACGCTACTTTCAGTCGATGCCCAATACACAAGAATTGAATTTATGTACATATGACCAACTAAAACTCGGCTTTTTTAATAGAGAGGCTGTAAAATTAAGGAACATGAATGGTAAGTCATAAGCGACCAGTTTTGGGAAAAAAACTTCTAATTAAGCAATCAAATCCGCCAGTGAGCGTAGCACAATAGCAGTTAAGAATATATCTGTGGAATTCTTTTTTTTTTTTTTTTTTTTGAGTAGTGTTTAACGCCCGTTTTTACTACTGAGGCACCACAGGCGGTGGACACTGATGATACATGAAATGAAATGATAAATTGGGAAAGGATATTTTTTTTTTTTTTTTTTAAGGAAGGAAGCGTTCCAGGCCTAAGTTTAAGTACCTCCCCGGCATTTGCCAGTTATGAAGACTGAGGAAAACCTGGAAAAAACCCCAGTCAGGGAGGACGGTCCTGGCGGGATTCGAACCGCAGACCTCCCGCTCACGAGTCCGTGCCTTAACGACCTCGGCCACCCGTGGCGGTTCTCTGTGGAATTCATTTTGATATACTGCAGATAAAAATATTCATTAAATATCTTGTACTACGTAGACCCAATAAGAGGGCGACTGAGAATAAATAAAAAAAATAGAGTAACAAGCTATAAATGCCAAATTAAAATTGGTAGTTTTACAACATTGTATGTTTTTAAAATTTATCCAAAAGCGAGCAATAATAATTCGACATAAAACGAATAATAAACAATTAGTTGTTAAAAGGGAGGAAAACATACGAACGGACGACATAGACGTAATGCGTAGACTGGCTAGTGTCACGTGCAGAAATACGATCTTCCGAGCTGTATGGCGCTGATGATGCCGGACGCAGTTACCCGCGAAATGTCTGCAACAATGAGTTCCATTCGACCAGGGCCAAAAGCACGGAAGATCGTATTTCTACATAGAATCACAGCAAATGTTTGGCAGCGAATAGAAGAACACAGGAGTACAACCCACCAGTTTTATAGTCACTTTTTATTAAGATAAAACAAAAAACAAACAAAGAGATGCACATACTAAGATCCAGGACTAAACTATTTATACGAATTGTTTAAAAAGAAATTCGAAGAAAAAGATATAAAATTTAAAAAATACAGCACATATCATCAACGCTTTTGTACAATGTATTTTTAAAAAAGATTAAACTTAATTAATATAGATATTTACACATCATTTTCATTCCATGAAAATCTTTCAAACTTACTCGATTGTTTTACATGTTTACTCATCAAATCCTTCAACATTAAAAATGCTATTATATGCATAACTGCAATAATTAAAATGGATAAACATAAAAACAACGATAGTAGAGTTTTACCTTTAACCTCTTTTATTTACAAATGGCGAATGCAAACAAGTCCCTCCAAATGAATTTCAATTGTCATAATGCAGTTCAAGAGAGAAAATTTTCCGCGCTACAAAGTTTACGGTTTGAAGAAAATTCGGAGTCATCAGGTTTTTTTGAAGAGGTTTCTTCATTTCTTGACCGAAGAAAATGTTTATCGTACGGACAAATTAGGTCTAAAGAACAATTGGATAACACATAAGAATACTTCGCAATCATTTCGACTCATTATCAATATGAATGCTTCAGCATCTAACAAAACGCACCTGGGTTGAGCGGTGCCAGAGCATGCTAGTAGAGTGTCTTAAATGACGACTTTTCACAAGTGACAGACTTATCGTTATCAAAGTAACGCAGCTTTGTTGACCTGGAAACAAAGAGACAGTCAGTGGTCTGGTTGCTCCAAGACGCAGCCCTTCGAAGTCGAGAGACCCTTATTGAAAAACAAATGGTGGTTACGTTTTTCTCAAAAATTGATCAAATGGCAGTATCTGGGAACTTAACGTTCACTGATATTTGATATAAAATTGTTTGACTCCATTATTTTCCGGTTTTGCTCTCAGAGATCTCCTCTTGGTATGTCACACACGTGTGTACAGTGTTATTGATTCCATCCTTTGGATGTATTCATATCAGTTTTGTTGAATCTTGTTGTTTAAGTTAAAGGTATGTTTCATTTCTTCACTTGGGATGTTATCGTATTGAGTATGACTTGTTTCAAGTTCCTATTTTTAGTAGTCCTCGAACATTCCAAGTGCCTGTGCGCAGTGCTCTGAGAGGAATTTTTTCTTCACTATATCTTTTCCCTTTGACGACGTACCTATCCGGCATTTTCTTGAGAGTATTTAGTGCAGGTAGTTTTATTTGGGCTGGCTACCAGCCCTCCGTAAAGCTGCCAACTTGTAGGACCGGACCAGATCCTTATCTGCCGGTTTTCTTGTAAGGCCTTCACAACTATCATAGCGATAGGGAGCATATTTCACCCTAACGGTTCTAGTTTAATTCCATAACTGAAAAAATGCACAACTCGTCTCAGAACAGACCTGAGAGACATCCTGTTGTACAATGAACTGCCGGAGTGATAGATCGTAGGTAAGATGTTCCCGGGGAATGAGGCTTTGTTTCGGCTTTTTCTAGAAATTCAATTGAACTTCTTGCCTACTTTGGAGGTTTGTTGCATGCTTTTGGGGGATTTTATTATGCATGTATAATGTAGATTATAAAAGATTTTAATAATATCTTTTTGTAGAAAAACTTTATGCCAATTTCCTTTTGCATTTAATGGGCTTTGATGTTGCAAAGCATTTATATCAGGTAACAATAATGAAACGAGAATTCCTTGTTATCTGCTTAATTATAATTTTGCCAGCTACGAAGAGTATGTAATTTTTGCAAGTTCAGTTTGGCAGGCTTCTTTGTCTCCCATTTTGAAACAATTTCGTAGAAGATGGGACTCTTTTGAAAAAAAGTTTTTAAAACTAGTTGCACACAATTTTTATTTATTGTTTTAATGTTTCATAAATTCTTGTATGTAAACCTTTAATATATAGTGCACAACTTAATTTTTTTGCGGTCCTCTATCTGGAAACATATTAGGAACCCCATTTGTGTCTGCGCAGTCATTGCCCGTATATCCTGGCCGCCCAGTATTTTATATATATAACACTAAAAAGTCACATATTAGTAATCGCTATATTTCGAACTGCTTGAGTTCTTCTATGGTATAGAGGTGTGGTGGCGCGGTATGACGGTGGCTTGCGCTTTTTAATTCAGGGCATTTGATCAGAAATTTTATAAAAGTATTATTTTCTCTTAAACGTGCCTAAGACCTTATTTTCTTTAAGCAAACAAAACACACACACACACACACGCACACACACACGTTCCAACGGATCCTAAGGACCTTTCCAAGACAATTCGGAAGAGAGCCTCCATTGCTCATAATGACATTGGACCACGCCTCAGTGTATCTCTATAGACACTGATGTCATTAGCGCAAACATCATTCATTTATATTGTTTTGACCTCTGGTGTTGCTTTTAATTTCGTTTATTAATTTAAATTTTCTTATGCTTATTTTGCTTTTAACTTCTTTGCTATTTATCTATTATTCTTTTAATTTTATTTCATGCTGGTGTGTGTTTTATAACACGCATTATTATTATTATTATTATTATTATTATTATTATTATTATTATTATTATTATTATTATTATTATTAAGCTTTTGCTGTTTAATACTTCTTTTACTATGACATCTATCCAAGGTAATGTTACAGGTCTTCTTGATATAGAAGAACTCAAGCAGTTCAAAATTTAGTGATTGCTAATCTGTGACTTTTTCTTGGTGTTTTATCCTTTTCTATTTTTCTAGTTATTGTTATTTAGTTACATTGTTAGTAGATTACATTATTTTTCAGAGAGAGAGAGAGCAGAATGGAGAGGCATTAATGAGCGAGCTATCAGTTCTTATGAATATATTTGAATTGTAGCTCGTTTTGTGACACCTACATTGGAAAAATATAAGATCTTTTGAGTAATTAAGTGGTACTCGACTTTAAGGGATATGAAACGAATTTGAGAAATTTCTAAGTTATTTCTGTTTAGAGGATAGCTTTATCATGTAAGCGTAAGTTTGAAACTATTTCATAGATAAATGTTTTCTCCGAGAATGTTTAGAGGAAGTGAAGATGACGGTTACATCCATCGCTGAAAGTCTCATGCCCAATGGATTTGAACCCGTGTAACTCAAGTATGGGGATCTCAAGTGTGACTTTTTCTTAGTGTTTTATCCTTTTCTACTATTTTAATTACTGTTAATTTGTTACATTGTTAATAGTGTTACTTTATTTTTATTTTATATTATATTTATGTATGTATTAACCTCCCAATAAGTAAATGTAATTCCTATATCTAAATTGAACACCCATATTCAGCAATGCTTCCTGGATCATATGCAGACTAAAGTGGAACTGTGAAATGTTAAAAACGATGCTGCCTTCGGGGTTTAACGGCAGTAGTGTGGGAAGCACCTCAAAGAAAGGCTATGCACTGACACACTCGTATGATCCAGGCCGCTGTGACTAATACAGACAGGTCTTACGACCCTCTCTCACTGAATCACGTCTAACAGTTCCATTCATGCAGTTAAATTTTAATTATTTCTCAGGCACCCACGTCCAGTGTCGAGGTTTAGGGTGTGTTTCATTACGTCATTTGCTCTTAGTTGCTCTTTAATTAAGGACTTTAATTGAAGACCACGCGACGTCATAGGAAACGCAACTAACAGAGGGCGATTGGCTGTATGCCAGGCACTGGTTATAGAATGACTTGCAGGAATTTGTGCTCTGTTCGATCTACATAGTTTCGTTCAGAACTCATTTACAAATTCAACAGAGAGAATGTCACCGGAAGTCCGAGATTCAGTTCCAATCATAAAATACTGATTTTTTTCCTTTTCTTTTTTTAATGGGTTGTTTCAGTTTAAAAGGAATTTTGAAAACTGAAACTGAAGGCCAAAATTGCCAAGTACAGAAAAACTGTAAAACTTGTAGAAGTATGCATGAAGGCTACAATTAAAAAAAGAACTTGTGTTCTACAGTTATAGTCAACAATAGTAGGTTTGCATTTTTCATCAATCAGGTTCGGAAAATATTTCTGAAGTTACTAGCAAAAATATTTACAAAAAAGAATAATATTGTCTCTGATTCTAGGTTGTTTACTTAATACTTTTTAATTAAATCTAAAAAGTGTACCAATAAGAATTATGTAAAAGTTGTACTTTCAAACTAAAAATAATTCTTAGTTCTTAGACATAGAAAATATAAATATAAAAAAGTGAACTAAACTAATAAAATGCAATAGTAAAGGTTTTTCCTCGTGAGTAAAGCAGAAATTTAGTACTCTGTGAAAAATGTTGTATACCCATTGAATTTAATTATACGCCATCTTAACTAAATTTATGAACTTCATATCTTTTATCCTTGTATTTCAGCCAAGAATTTTTAGATTACTTTTCTTTAAATAGGAGTGTTTTTTTAAATAGTGTTTAACGCCCGTTTTAACTACTGAAGCACCACAGGCGGACTGATGATGCACAAGATTAATGATATATTATTGGGAAAGAGTTTTTTAAGGAAGGAAACGTTGGATGCCTAAGTTTAGAGTGCCTCCCCGGCATTTGCCATTAATGAGGACTGAGAAAAAACCTCAGCCAAGAAGGACGGTCCTGGCGGGACTCGAACCCCAGACCTTACGCTCTCGAGTCCTTGCCTTAACGACCTTGGCCACCCGTGGCTGTAAATACAAGTCTAATAAAAAACACTGTTAACTCATGCCATGCTCATAAAAGAATTTTCTTTGAAATTTGGTTTTATTTATTTCCCCCCCCCCTTATGCTTGGAGTTCATAAAGTGCACTGTAGCCATCATTAATTTGAAAATGAAAATAATTTATACATATCTTAAATGAATTGTTATTAGGTAAATACTTTGACCCATATTTTAGTTTTGATGTAAACCTCTTAAATATTTTAGCTAAAGTGGCGAAAAATCAACTAATGCGCCTTATCTGTTCAGTACCATCTTCGTCTTTAGCTAACTATTCATACTGCAACCTGGATCGATATTTTTCACGATGTATGGAAGATTTTTCTTTAAAACAGTGCTTTAGCTACTTTTATTTTTATCTCCCATTTTAAAATTTTCTAGCGTTGTTCAGATTTGACATGAAATACGAATATGCATTTTTGGTTAGCTTATAATGTGTCGATAAATTAGTAATTGAAGCCTACGTGTGTTTTTTACTTTTTAAGATTAAAAGAAAACTTCTCCCTCCGCCCTCCCCCACAAAAATAAACAAACAAAAAATCCTCACCGAGAGTGAAACTTAGATCCGGCAATAGATGCTTAGAATGCAGCTAGTGAATCTTCACGTCTTAACAAAGCATCGGAATTCTTAGCACTTAACATCAAGTTAGGTGCACCCAAACTATAGCAGTACAAACAAAGCAAGCTGTGAGCCAACACCCGATAGGAAAACAAGAAAAAATTAGTGACAGGCGTAAGGGAAAAGGATAGTTTGTAGCTCGTAACATATTGTACCCCTCCCGCTTGTTATGTACAGTCCAGCATCAACATAGCTTCATTCTGTTTCATCCCAGTTTTAGTACTTATAAATTCCGATGCCTAGCCACATCACTAATGGGTATGAATGGGTCCAAGATTGGTTTTAAAACTTTTGGAACCAGAGCAAGGTGGAAAAATTTAAATTCAGGGCCGGAACTGAAAGCATGGATCTTCGGCCTGCTGTGACGATACTCTTACGACCTGAGCTACCGTGCTCTGCCCGATCACAGGTACGAATATCCCTTATCTGAGTCCATTATAACCTGGTTTTTTACATTCATTACAATGGATATGAAATACTCTTAAGATTCAGTATAGTAACCTACATGCTAAAGCATCTTAGAGTGAGATATTCAAATTTCATTTGACAACATAGCAATACGAATTAAAAGAAGATCTATTTCTTTTTCGACAAAATTGTACACGTGTACAATTCTTTGCTTTTACTATTGAAATGAGCTGAATTTATTTCCACTTAATAATACAAGATTGCACAGTACTCTTTTACAATCGCTCAATCATACAAGAAAATACACCCATAGTCACTCTAGTAAATCTTCCCGAGTTGCTGTGTAACCAAGTGGCCTGAACAGTTTCAACCTTGCGGTTACTCAACTATCATGCAGCTTACATCTACAAAATTACCTCAGTCAAGAACCAACTTAAATTATGTTTCTGCTCGATTTGGTTCCTCATTTCTTACTTATTTTCTTCAACCATTTTCTTTTAACCTTACCTAAATAATTCCCAAACTCCAAGCTTTTCTGCCTTGTTTTCATATTCACCAGCTAGTTTCCCCCTTTTTTCTAATAGTATTTAGTCATTTTTAAAATTTTCTTATTTAGTTTCTTATGCATCTGCTGATTAATTATTTAGGAAGTTATTTGTTTATTTATTTTTATAAGAAAGACTAATAATTGACGGACATTTTATGTGTATTTTAAATGAACGTTTTCTAAAGACATTCTCTAATTTGAACTAAATGCCCGGATAAAAATATAATCTAAATACCTCGATCTATGAAGGATTATGTGCTTATTCTCTGCTAAAGTACCAGATTAAACATTTATTTAAACATCTGTGATTTAATATTGCTGTATTTTTACATTAAGGCCTAAATGTTTAAAACACCTATTTCACTGTAGTCTTGTCCTAAATAGCAACATCGTTTTATTAAAACTCACATTGAGATTATTTTTTCATAAATATTGTGCTATTATTTTAATTATATCAACATACACCTTTCATCATCGATTAATCGCTTAGAGTATTATGCAGTCCTCATATGAAAATTTACGGATTTATGGCTATTTCCGCATTTTACAATCAATGTAGCTTCTAAAAGAAGGCAGTCATATACCCCTAAGGAAACCACAAATCAGGCCAAAACTTGAGTACAGTGACACAAAGACCACCCACATTATGTCATCAATCATCTCGCCAAGCCCATGTTTATCCATTTATACGAATGACGGATGCTACCGATTTCAAGTGGGACCTTCCCAATGATATCCGAGCTTGCGACTTCTACTCGGTCCTGGTGGTGTAATGGCAACCATACTTCCATCCTAAACCCAAGATCGCGGGTTCAAACCCGGCCAGGACCGATGGATTTTTTCGGGCGTATGACTTCCTTCGGAAGGGAAGTAAAGCCGTGGGTCCCGTGTCGTACATTTACGGCACGAAAAAGAACCTCAAGCCTGAAAGAAGAGGACTCTGAGCAAAATTTGTCGGCCGTTTCACGCCCTGATTTGAATGGGACGCTGATGACCTGAGATGTTAAAGAGCGTTCGTAAATAAAACAAATAAAAAAAAATTGCTACTACTAAGCATCATAAGGAAAACACTTGAAGTGATATCGCCGCATTCAGGGGAAAAAAACTATAAATACCAACTTTAATATTAATTTTCACTTTTGTTTATTTCTGAAATGTTTCTATTTGATTTATTAACATAGCCTGAAGTTACAAGCATTGCGTATTTGATTTTCCTTCTGCAGCAACATTATTACAGTAAACTAAATTTTATCTTTGGAGTAATCCCTCTAATCTTGCAAAGCACTGCAACTTTGCTGATGTTCTCTCACTTTTGTAGCATTGCTATAGATAGAAATGTTCTCCTCTCCATAAAGATAAAGTTGGACATCTTAGATAGTGCCCTAGATTATCTTTTCTGGAGATGGTAGACGAGGGTAGGTCCATAAGTTTCCGGCCTCACCGATAAGAATTATCGCATTCACAAAATTTTCATCTGGTGTCATATCTTATCTGTTAAGTAAATAATTGCAATTGAACATCCGCTCCGCTGCGTTCACTTGTTCAGAAATAGTTGCATAAAGAAGGATATGTGTAGAAGATTGTGACATGTTCAAAATGGAGTTTCGAGCTGTTATTAAGTTCTTCACAAAAGAAGGACTTACTCCAAATGAAATTAAACAGCAATTGAACGGTGTATATAGGGAAGCATCCCCCTGGTATTCTAACGTAAAATAATGGGCCAAACTTTTTCGAATAGGTCGAGAAAGCATTGAAGACGAAGAGCGTATAGGTCGGTCCTTGGAGGTGCTCACACCTGAAAACATCGCTCTTGTGAAAGAAGAAATTATGGAGGACCGGCGGCTCAAAGTTACAGAAGTAACAGCAAGGTTGGGCCTTTCTAAAACGACAGTCCTTCGTTATTCATTAACATTTAAACATGAATAAGGTTAGTGCGAGATGGGTGCCTGCACTTCTTTCCTCAGTCCAAGAAAATCAATGGAGAGCCAGGCGTAAACCTGGCGAAACACGGCCTCTAAAGGCCAAGTCACTCAGTCAATCAAGAAGATCATGGCCACAATCTTTTAGGATTGTGAAGGAATCCTCTTCATTGACTTCCAGGAGAGGAACACCACAGTAAATGGGGAGTACTATGCTGGCCTACTGCACAGACGACGTGCTTCCATCAAAGAGAAAAGGAGAGGAAAGCTGAGTGGCGTGTGCGCCTTCTTCATGACAACGCGCCTGTGCATATATGGGTTGTTGCAAAGGAAGCTGTGAAAAAATGTGGCTTCAAGGAAATGGACCATCTATCTTACAGCCCAGGTCTAGCTCCCAGTGACTATTTCCTCTTCTCAAAACTCAAGAAGGACCTTCGAGGAAGGAAATTTAAGTGTGACGAAGAAGTGATGGATGCTGTTTATGTCCATTTTGCAGGCCAGACTTCAGAGCATTTTTGGGGACGGGGGATTAAAATGTTAATTTAAAAATGTGAAAAGTGTATTGCAATAAAGGGTAAATATATTGAAAAGGTAAATATAGCTTTTGTCTTTATCATACCTTGAAAGTGTTTAGGAAGGAAAATTACGGACCTCTTAGATGCAGTCTTGACTCGGTAAGTGAGTTTTAACTTTGCCACCATGAAGCGTTCCATAAACGGACCACAATTATCCTACCTAGTGTCATAGCCAAATGCAGTGGATGTCAATTTCAGTTCTACATCAACATTCAAGAGTTCTTTGTTGTGCCATGTCGACCCGTTCTGACAACTAATAATCTCAATAATGCAGCTTCTCAAACCGTTCAATGCCACATTTCCCGCTACTATAGTCTGAAACAAACGAAGATTTAAGCTGTCGGTCTTGTTATCAAAAATAAAATAAATGATTGCTCTTCTCTCTCCTCGAGACACTTTTAATGGGAGCTGTGTTAAGGAAATACTTGTTAAGAAATTCTTGTATGACACGCCATTTTATTCGCACAAGCCGTGTGTTGGACTAGGATTCGGAAAAGGTAGCAGCAGCAGCAACAGTAGTAGTAGTAGTAGTAGTAGTAGTAGTAGTAGTAGTAGTAGTAGTAGTAGTAGTAGTAGTAGTAGTAGTAGTAGTAGCAATAGTAGTATAGTAGTAGTAGTAGTAGTAATATAGTAGTAGCAATAGTAGTAGTAATAGTAGTAGTAGTAGCAATAGTAGTAGTAGTAGTAGTAGTAGTAGTAATAGTAGTAGTAGTATAGTAGTAGCAATAGTAGTAGTAATAGTAGTAGTAGCAATAGTAGTAATGTAGTAGTAGTAATAGTAGTAGTAGTAATGTAGTAGTAGTAATAGTAGTAGTAGTAATAGTAGTAATAATAGTAGTAGTAGTAATAGTAGTAATAATAGTAGTAGTAGTAATAGTAGTAGTAATGTAGTAGTAGTAATAGTAGTAGTAGTAATAGTAGTAATAATAGTAGTAGTAATAATAGTAGTAGTAGTAATAGTAGTAATAATAGTAGTAGTAGTAATAGTAGTAGTAATGTAGTAGTAGTAATAGTAGTAGTAGTAATAGTAGTAATAATAGTAGTAGTAGTAATAGTAGTAGTATTAGTATTAGTACAAGTGCCGGTAATGTTAATTGTAGTACAGTAAGGTTACTCGACTTACGTGCGGTTGCTTATTGCTTACTGTAGGCAACGCAACTGAAAAAGGCAGACAAAAGTTGCCGCGCTTAAAGTGAGTATTTTTTAATATTTAATTTTTCTAAAAACATAAAATTATGCTGCATTTAAAACTGATAATATTGAGCAATAACCTGTATTATAACACATGTTGAAAATGATGCCCTTCAGCGATAATCTGCGTAAGAAATTTCTGTATTTCATATAACTTTTCTTTGAGAGAACCTGTATCTAATAACTTTTTAGCAAGTTGGCGTACAGTTTTCTACTTGAAACACAATAGACAAGAAATTTTCTTACAAATGGTCTTACCATTTGTCTGCAAGAACCCGTATATATAGTACATAGAACCCGTTCTTCATAACGATATTCATGTATGGCACAACTAACAAAGAACAAACAATGAAAACATCGAGTTACACGTGAACGCACAAACACTCGTTGACAAAGTCTCCCTTAAACCAACTACAAGCTGCTACCTGGCTTCTCCTAGTGAGCAGTCTTGCTTTGTCAGTCCATAACCGATAAACCCTCACTGTAGTTGCAGTAGAAGTAGCAACAGTAATAGTTGTAGTTGCAGACAACACTAGTGTAACAAACTTTGTTCTGGTTGTGATTGTTGCTGAGATAATAGCTATAGTAATGGAGATTGTAGTAGTAGCAGCAATGTTGGTGAATGATGACCTCTTCAGTGATTCTTTCCTACAGTTTAGTGATGAACTATTTTGTCTTTGCTAATCCTTATTTCTACAATCTTAAGTCGCAATGCAAGTGGGAGGCAGAACATTCTGGGTATTCGTTTATCAATACTAAAATTCGTAAGTTTTGCATTATAGTATGAGATAAATTTTAGATAAGGATTCTTGTCATCTGCCATCTTTTTTAAAGTATCTTTGGGATATTCCTAAAAATTATGGTGAGTAGCTTTTCAAAATACAGCTTTTTCTAATAAAGAATAATTAATTATGTAAACTATTTGCTCTGCGTTCTAAAATTTTATCATCATAAAAGTAATAAAAGTATTAAACAGTGTCCCCCCAATGTAAGCAGGTTCTGAAAGAAAATTCGCTCCAGTGAAAGAAAAACTGCTATGTAAGCAAGTTAGCTCTCTCTCTCTCTCTTGTAATAATTGGCAGGGTCCAGAAGGCGGAACGCTTTCACTACGAAACACTAATGTCGGCTTTGGCAGATGGCAGTTCTTTGGCTGACGCAATAGTGAACACTGTAGGCTCAGTTACCCTCCCTCTATCTTCCACACCTGCCTGTTGACATAACAGCGGATGACTGATGCAAGTTTTCGCTATATAGAGAACTCATCTTACGTTTTCGTGCATTGCTGTCTTTATCTCCCTCCAAAATCTTCGCTTTTCTCCATCTTGTTCTTTTTGTTTATTCGGTTATTTGTTTAATTACTTAATTCATGTAGGATATTTTTTTATTCTTTGGATGAACATTTTACCTTCATTGTTTTTATTGTTGAGGAGCTTACTTATTTTCTACACAATTTGCTTGTGTATTTATATGCTCCATTTATTTATGTATGTATTTATTTTGTTTATTTGTTTACCATTTGTGTAAATGATTGCATTTTTCGGATAATCCCAAGTTATTTTCTTTCTTTTTACTCTTAATCAAAATTAGTTATCAACAATTTAATTTCTCAATAGGAGCAGTTGTTTCTCATTATTTATATGTTTACTGATTATTTTATTATCTTAGATAATCTGTGTCGTTAAGCCATTATGTTCCATTCCTGCGCTTGCTTGCTTCTTGGCTATTGCATGCAATTTTGTTGCTACTTTTTCTTTCCTGTTTGCGTTTTTACTTAATGAGTAAACGCACACAATTATATTTTTGCTTATATTTTTAATATTTCTAATTTTTTTGAGTAGTGTTTAACGCCCGTTTTTACTACTGAGGCACCACAGGCGGTTGACACTGATGATACATGAAAATGAAATTACATTGGGAAAGGATTTTTTTTTAAGGAAGGAAGCGTTCCAGGCCTAAGTTTAGGGTAACTTTCGGCATTTGCCAGTTATGAGAACCGAGGAAAATCTGGAAAAAAACTCAGTCAGGGAGGACGGTCCTGGTGGGATTCGAACCCCAGACCTCCCGCTCACGAGTCCGCGCCTTAACGACCTCGGCCACCCGTTGCTGTAATATTTCTAATGCATTTACATACTCGTTCAAGAGTTCATTTGTCATTCATTCTCTCTCCTGTTCACTAAGGCGTTACTTAAGAGATTAAAAAAAAAAAGTTAAGTATTGACCTCACAAATATCTTCATAGTCATCCTTGATGAGGTCAGTTTATCTATTTCTCTAAAACTTGCTGTATAATCACGTTTATCATTTTCCTTATCCCATTACAATTACAACATTGCATTGAATTAATTTTACCTACATTGTTGATTCGGTTTATTTACGGACACTTAACATGTCAGGTCATCAGCGTCCCATTCAATCCAGGACGTGAAACGATCGATAAATTTTACTCAGAGGCCTCTTCTTTCAGGCTTGAGGTTCTTTTTCGCGCCGTAAATGTACGACACGGGACCCACGGCTTTACTTCCTTTCCGAAGGAAGCCATACTTAGGATTTTTAAGCCCAAATCAATCCATCGATCCTGGCCGGGTTTGAACCCGCGATCTTGGGTTTAGAAGGCAAGTATGGTTACCACTACACCACCAGGACCGACTTTTACCCTCATTGATTCACATTTGTGTTTACAGAGCTGGTAGCTATTCATGTCTAACAGAAATTTACCCGAAAGTTACCTTACTGAAGTCAAGTTCAAGGTTAAATTTTTTATCATCAGGTGATATTGGGCATTTTAAGCAATTCTCAGGAAACTGCGTACATTAGTTCATTTACATTGGCGCCCTTGTGCTGATGTCAATTCGCAAGGAGTCATGAATATGGAGTTAGTTGCCCGCCAGCATCACATGGCAGAGTGACGCCACATGAAATTGTCCTTGTGCTCAGGGGTAAAACGTTCCACCTTTCGGACTATGTGCTTTATCGCCTATAGCAGATACCGTAATCCAACAATTCGGAGCAAGATAGCGTACACCCTCTGTAGCAAGCAAGATTTGTTGATAAAAGGCTTAATGGAAACCACTTTAACATATCTATAGCTTGTAGGTACTTAAGAATATCTAAATGTAATATAGCGTTCTTCTATTGCCTTCCGTTGAATCTCAGTATTGCTTGTTTACCATTATACCTTAAACTCTGGACTTTACAAGCAAGAAAAGGGGGGAGAGAAAGAGAAAGACAGGATTTTTTGTATTCTGAATGGTATTTAACACCCATTTTACTACTGAGACACAACAGGCGGTGGACATGGATGATACACGAGATGAAATGATAAATTGGGAAAGAGTATTTTTTTTTTTTTATGAAGGAAACCTCCCAGGCCTAGTTTAGGGTACCTCCATGGCATTTGCCATTTATGAGGACTGAGGAAAATCTGGAAAAAACCTCGGTCAGGAAGGACGGTCCTGGCGGGATTCGAACCCCAGACCTTCCGCTCACGAGTCCGCGCCTTAACGACCTCGGCCATCCGTGGCGGTGAGAAGAAAGACAGGATGTATGAAAGAATAAATTATTGGTTAAACTTGTTCTTCTTCTTCGTTTTGTACTTCAAGAATTAGATCTTGACACCTGTTCCGATTTCAGAAGAAACTATCCCTGTCATCTACTGCGTGCTTTTTTAATATCTCTTGTGACCTCTTGGGTTGATATGGAAAGCCAATAGTGGTTGGTATGAGGCGAATTTCCAATCGTTTAATATGTTCAAACTCATTCATTTTCTGTTTTTCTATTTTTCAATTAGATTTATTTCATTGTTTGTTAAATCATAATCAGACAAAGTTGGAGAGGAGGAGGTTTAGAAGTAGGATTATTATACACCAATAACCTGGGTGCTAGTATGTATATAGTCCTAAGGAAATAAGTAACTCACAAGTATAGGATAATAGTTGGATGAAGTGTTTAGAATTAAAACATAATAGAGTCATAATGATATGTATTAATTTTATATTATTAGTATTATGAAATTGGCGAAGACATAGATCTTATTATAACATTTAAAATTGAATTTTGATATAAAGAGAAATAAATTAAAACTATGTTTATTTTCTTTAACAGCTTTGATTTTTCATTTTCATTTCTGCAAACTCAATCTTTCGTTTTTATTTTTTGCTTTGATTCCAATTTTATTTCACCATATGTAAAATTTGGTATTTCTTTTTTTTAAAAAAAAGCATTTTAATATGAATTTGGCATGTAGTTTATGTTACTAAATATTCATTTGTATTTTATAGCATTTATAATATGTTGCAACAACGAAAAATTAATACTTTATACCTGTTCCATTATTTTATCATTAACCAACTTTTGTCCATAACGTTGCTTTCCCCTTAAAACCATTATTTTAATTTTAATATTAGATATTTTTAAGTTAAAATTAAGCTTGTTTGCAGATGTCACCTACTGCCTTTTGCAATTTGTTTTCTGAGATCGATAATATTACTTGTTCGTCGGCAAATACCAAAGTCATTTAAACAATGTCATTAATTTTACGCTCATCTTCTTACGATAACGGATAAAAAATAAAGTCTTATCAGTTACACAGGTAATGTCAGTACTAAATTCAATATTATTGTATCGCATTGACTAACGGCCATGTGCACTGTTCTCAATCAAATCCGTGCTGATCAAACTTTGACCGCGGTGATTCATAGTTAATTCTCGTTCAACGAACCTCCATCAGCTGACAGTGCGCTAGGCTGCTGATCACCACGATTCTATGATAATTGCTCCAAGGAAAGTATCTAGCCAAAGATGGTGTATCTAGTGCAATTATAATCTCCTTGTCCATATCGCTTTGCTTTTGTTCTGTGTTTTATTACAATATGTAGTTAAACGAAAATGGAAAACAAATAAAGGTCTTCAATTTTTTTTTTTTTTTTTTTTTTTTTTTTTTTTTTTTTTTGGGCATGAGGTAGACGTTCAGTTTGAACTAGCTATCTCTTATTCCAAAAAATGGAAAACAAAAAAGACTGTTCACATTCTTTAAAGGAAAAGAAGGAGGAATGGAATGATTTAGGCATGCAGTTCAACAAGACACCAAGTGAATTCGGATTACAAAATAAATAGATAAATAAATTGCAATTTATTAAAACAGGGCGAGTCATGAAGTGTAAAGTTCTGGGTGAAACAGGGTGATTCCGGTTAGTAAGAAACCTCTCAGACATTTCATTTACTAGCCACCACACAATATCCTTTGATAGCCGGAATTATTTTTCAAATTTCCTTTCCCATGCTCTTCAAAAGAGTCACCTCTTTCCACAACGATCTGTTTTGACGCTGGTCTCGATTTAAATAATCCAGGTTTGAGGGTAGGTCCATAAGATTCCGGCCTAACCATTTTCTAGTTATGATAAAGACAAAAACTATACTTCACTTTTCAATATAGTTACCCTTTATTGTAATACAGTTCTCACATCTTTGAATTAACATTTCAATCTCCCCCCAAATAAATAGTCAGAGGTCTTGTTTACAAAATGGGCATAAACAGCATCCATCACTTCTTCGTCCCACTTAAATTTCCTTCCTCGAAGGTCCTTCTTGAGAAGAGGAGATAGTCACTGGGAGCTAGAGCTGAGCTGTAAGGTGGATGGTTGATCTCCTTGAAGCCACATTTCTTCACAGCTTCCTTTGCAACAAGAGCTGTGTGCACAGGCACGTTGTCGTGAAGAAGGCTCACACCACCATTCAGCATTCTTCTCCTTTTCTCTTTGATGGAAGCACGTAGTCTGTGTAGTAGGCCAGCACAGTACTCCCCATTTACTGTCGCGTTCCTCTTCTTGCAGTCAATGAAGAATATTCCTTCACAGTCCCAAAAGGTTGTGGCCATGATTTTTTTTTGTTTGGTTGACTGAGTGACCTTGGCCTTTAGAGGCGGTGCTTCGTCAGGTTTAAACCACTCCATTGATTCTCTTTTGGACAAGGGATCATAGTAGAGGACCACAGTTTCATCTCCTGTAACAATGGTTTGCAGAACTTCTCTAATCGTTGCCACTGTAGAGCTCCATATATGCCTGACAACAGATGACTCGTTGCTGCTTTTGGACTGTGGAAATAAGTCTAGGCACCCATCTTGCACTAACCTTATTCATGTTTCAATGTTCATGAATAATTCGAAGGACTGTTGTTTTTGGAAAGGCTCAACTTTGCAGCTGTTTTTGTAGCTTTGAGCCGCCAGTATTCCATAATTTCTTCTTCCGCAAGAGCGATCGATGTTTTCTTGAGTGAGCAGCTCCAAGGACCGACCTTCACCCATTCAAAAAGTTTGGCCCATTCTTTCACGGTAGAATGTGAGGGGGTGCTTCCCCATATACACCGTCCAATCGCTGTTTAATTTAATTTGGAGTAAGTCCTTCTTTTGTGAAGAACTTAATAACAGCTCGAAACTCCATTTTGAGTATGTCACAATCTTCTATACATAGCCTTCTTTATGCAACTATATCTGAACATCTGAACACAGCGGAGGTTTTGTGAAGACGAGGCTGGAAACTTGCGGACTTCTCGTCCTCAATTCCTTCAAGAAAATCGAAACGGGCAACCCTTTTTTGTTACCTGACGATAAGTCCAGCGCTCACGGTCCAAGTTGACCATAATCAACTACCTCGTTTAATTTTGATCATTGTCAATGCACCGAAAAAATAGTAAACTGTACTACCATTAGCTGATGTGGTTATTAATACTAGTATTATAAATAGGGTCGAAAATGTATGTATTATGTACTCCTTCCACGCATTTGTTACTACAAGAGAAATAGTCATAACCTCGATAAAATAAAGTTAATTAATGTAATTGTTTATTTGGATGTACATAACCCCTCGCCACAGTACCGTAGCACGTCGCTAGAGGAAGCAAAATAAAATTGCGTATTCCATTGATAAAGTGGAGTATCATGCATAATTCGTTTTCTTCATTTGAAGGGGAACAACGCTGCAACAATCCGAAGTGTGCGGCAACAATGCAGCATGATATGACACAGTCGTTAGGTGGAGCAGACGCTTTCAGTTTGGTCAAACACGTTCGAAGAACGAACTGGCAGACCATCTCTCTGTGAAGAACCGCGGATCTCAAGAGAAATGGAGACCTGGTGCTCGAAAACCGGCGTATCACAATCGAGGCGATAGTGAAAAAAGTGAAAATCAGTCATGGATCAATTTTCAACATCTTACATGACATTTTGAACGTGACAAAGGTCACCGCCTGGTGAGTACCGCGACTGCTCACACCCCAAACAGAGGCAGCTGTGGCAGCCCAACCCACATGACTTCTTTAGCGGCCTGATTACCATGGACGAGTGCTGGGTGTATCACTATGACCCCGAGACAAAGGAACAAAGCAAGCAACCATCATCGGGCAAGGTGATGCTGGGTGTTTTTAAGATTGCCATGGTGTGGTGCTAACAGATTATGCTCGTAAAGGGCAAACCAAAACAGGAGCGTACTACCGAAATCTCCTGACTAGATTACCGGAGGTTGTCAAGATGAAGAGTCGGTGGAAGCTGTCCAAGGGGGTCTTTTTGCTCCAAGATAACGCCCCAGCTCATTCAATCACACACGCTGCTTCTTTGCACTATCAAAATTTACATAACATTCCGTATTTTCTTGACATGGCACGCAGTGACTTCTTCCTTTTTCCTCGGATGAAGAAACCATTTCCAGAATGACGACGAGGTTATATTCGAGGTGGAACGTTTCCTGAACAGCCAAAATGCAGACTTGTACAGCTAAGGTCTCCGCTAAGTTATTCCATCGCTGGGAAAAATGGGTCGCATTGCAGGGTGAATATGTAGAGAAGGGCTAACACCATCACCAAGTTTCATGGTCACAGTTTGATTTTTTCCCGGTGATCATTAAAACTTTATGAGTACCCTCGCATGCTTCTGGCCAGGCCATCTTGAAAGCGGTTTTTTTTCATGGCGAATGCCGAAATGGATATTTAGATTCCACTAATTTCCCGCTCTCTCATTTCATATCATTTTATTCCGTTGGTTCTATCATAGCGTCGAAAGTGCCAAGGCGAGGTGGACTGGAGCTGTTTGATTTTGACTTGAACATTGTAAAGGTTTTTGTCCCGGCGAATGCTATGGTAAAGCATCTACTGAGGGGCTGAAACTCGGAGGCATCGATTTGTTCTATCTGGAAACATGTTCTGGACCACATTTACATCCGCGTAGTCACCGCCCATCGCCCGGTGTTTGTGTCATCTCATCCTTTCATCCCGAAGGTGTCCTCATTGGGGAAGTAGGCACAAATGGCCAGCCGTGAACAAAGCTCAAGTACCGAAGTCTTCTCCTTCCCCCAAACAATGCAAACCAATCTATTAAACAGGGCTATTTATTGCATTTTACTACATACGCTTGCATTCATTATAAATGAATAATCTTTTCAACACTTTAATGCCTATACAGCATATTTATATCGCTTACTCACCTTAGTTTTCTTTATTAATGATGTTTACCACGATATCATGATTTGAATGGTACCGCAATTATTCGTTGTAAGAGAATATTTCATGTATACTTTTAATGTTTATGGCTTACCAAAAGAAATTACAACACTGGAAGCTGAAGCAACTTCCTTAAATGCATGAAATCAAATCTGAGTTCTGGTTCTGGAAGTAGAGAGAAGCAGGCAAAAGAAAAGGTTAGGTTCATAGTTTTAAAAACGTTATGAACAGATGAGCGAAAATTAAATACTTTAATGGGATATGCTCAATCACATCAATATATTTATTCGTCTTTGTGTAAGTTCACATCATATAGATACGATGATAGGTTAATAAGTTTCCGGACTCGCCGACAAGGCTTATCGCCTTCACAAAACCCTTATCTGGTGTCATACCTTACCTGTTAAGTAAATCATTGCAGCTGTAACCTCCGCTTCGCTGTGTTCAGTTGTTCAGATATAGTTGCATAAATAAGATTGTGACATGTTCAAAACGGAGTATCGAGCTGTTATTATGTTCTTCACAAAAGAAGGACTTACTCCAAATGAAATTAAACAGCGATTGGACGGTGTATAAGGGGAAGTATCTCCCTCATATTCTACCTTAAAAGAATGGGCTAAACTTTTTGAATGGGTGCAGGTGGGTCCTTGGAGATGCTCACTCATGAAAACATCGATCGGTCTTGTGGAAGGAGAAATTATGGAATACTGACGGCTCAAAGCTACAAAAACAGCAGCAAAGTTGAGCCTTTCCAAAAACAACAGTCCTTCGAATTATTCATGAACAATGAAACGAATAAGTTTAGTGCAAGATGGGTGTCTAGATTTCCCTCCACAGTCCAAAAGCAGCAACAAGTTATCAAGCTTTCAGGCATATATGGAGCTCTACAGTGGCAACGATTAGAGAAGTTCTGCAAACCATTGCTATAGGAGATGAAACTGGTCCTTTACTATGATCCTTTGTCCAAAAGAGAATCAATAGAATGGCATAAACCTGGCGAAGCACCACCTGTAAGGGCCAAGGTCACTCAGTCAACCAAAAGAAATCATGGCCACAATATTTTGGGACTGTGAAGGAATACTCTTCATTGATTACAAGAACAGGAACGCGACAGTAAGTGGGGAGTACTGTGCTGGCCTGCTGCACAGACTCCGCGCTTCCATCAAAGAGAAAAGGCAAGGAAATCTGAGTGGTGGTGAGCGCCTTCTTCACGATAACGCGCCTGTGCACACAGCTTTTGTTGGAAAGGAAGCTGTGAAGAAATTTGACTTCAAGGAGATCGACTATCCGCCCTACAGCCCAGATGTAGCTCTCAGTGACTATTTCCTCTTCTCAAAACTCAAGAAGGACCTTGGAGGAAGGAAATTTAAATGTGACGAGGAAGTAATGAATGCTGCTTATACCTATTTTGCAGACAGGACTTTGCACTATTTCGGGATTGAAATGTTAATTCCAGGCGTGAGAAGCGATTGCATTAAAGGGTAACTATATTTGCCTTTATTATGCCTAGAAAATAGTTAGGCCGGAACCTTATGGACCTACCCTTGTAAGCCTCTCCGAAGTTTTTGGTCTCTTTTCCCTCAAGCATCACATTACTTATTGGCAACTGTCTGCATTTGTCGTCCTGATGTCAATTTTCTCTAAGAGACGTTAATTTGAATAATGCAATATTAAATTTAAGCATCTGAAATTTTATTTTTAAAATGGAAATGATAAAATTACAAAAATTGTTAATATTTAGAAAGTCAGTTTTAGCATCAATAAATTAGTCTTTTTGCTAAACTGGAATTGCATATCTTAATTTTATATGCAAAGCTGGAATGCTGCGATATGTCTTAATTAAAATTTTCAGTAAGTATTCTCTTGTGGTTATATGGTTTATTAGATATTTATAGTAAAGGAGTATATTAATGGAAACATAGACGTATATATTAAATATGGTAAACTTGAAGGCATTTCAATACCAAGCAATATTAAATTTGAAATAACAATGCTCCTGTGTACACACTATCTAACAGGAAAATTAGTTGTTTAATTAGTAGCAAGTTATTGCCGAATGGTAGCTAGTGCAGTTGTGTGAATTCATAATATATTTTTCTTATTGTATTTTATGTTATTTGAAAATAAGAAAATTAACACTGCAAAAGTTTGCAGTCAATTTTTTTTTTTTTTTTTGTGACTATAGCAGAAGAAATTTTAAATTATAAAATTGGGCAACTACAAACGTTGATTAAAGTCAAACTGATATTAAAGTAAAGTATGAGTGTATACTTCATCCTGCAGATTCCAGACTTAAAACAAAAAGATATCGATAAAGTTGTTGCCATGAACACCAGGAAAGTGTGTTTTTTTAATAGATACGTTACAGCGATATTTTTTATTAAACTCTCTCTCTCTTTGTTCTGTACATTCTGGCAGGGACGTATGGCTGTTAATTCTAGAACAACTGCCAAGGTCTTTCGAGACAATGAATCGAGTGCACGAAATATTATCGCAAGTAAAATTGTAGTCATAAAGTCCAGAGAAATTTTACCCAGGCAACATGTGCCAATGATCGAACCTGACCTGTCAGTTGACAACTAGACGCTCTGGAGTCTGGCATGAGCTAAGGCGGTGGGGGAAGAACTTGGCATTCGTCTTTACAAGTTGAACGAAAACCTCCTAAAAGTCTTTCTTAATGAGAATCTAATCTATATGGGAAAAAGAATTTTAGTTCCTGATCCAAGGAAGGTTAGTTTATAAAAATCTCACCAGGCGTTCAATAGACGTATTAGGAAAACATTCAAACTGAAACATCCGGGGTCTTATTTTCATATTTCTGAACGTTCGAGTCTTATTACATTTGTATTCAGCTATTAACACGTGTTCTCTCCCAATTGTAGGCGCTAAAATAGGTTACATGCATAATACATATATAGGGCAATGAATTCCATCCCTGTTATCATGCATTGTTTTACGTCAAACGCTACTCAATCAATCTGCATGTCTTTCTGTATATAGGAACTCATTGTAATATTCCTTTTTTCCTCAAACCATGAAGGAAGTGACGTTTATTCATGTCATAAGATGGCACAAACAGCTAGTATTGTCTAGTTGTTCACTATTGTTGTCTCAATCAAAGATTGTTCATTGTGATATTTGGTCATAGCTAAGCAAAGGACATACCAGAGGGAATATGATGTTCATAGTGTTCCAAATATACTGATGTCGGTATGTAATATAAAACAGCTAGAAAATGTAATAGTGAAACTGGCACTTGAGGCGGTTTCCTCGCAGGTGGTTCGCGGGGGCGATACACGTTCGACGCTTATCCACCTTATTGGGTGTCGCGACCTCGATGTAGCTGATTCTTGTAATGTAATTACCCGAGATTCCACCTCGTAACCCGGGTATCTCAGGACCCGATTTCCCAGATTCGCTCTCGCAGTCACATGTAAGAGAGATAACACAAATTAACACGCAATTCTGTGTTTTAAATCATTGTTAAATGTAATGGAGTTACGATTTCGTGAGCTGCCTGTTGGTGCGATGCCATTAGCCTGCTGCTCACACATGGTTGGTCGGCGGAGGGCTGGCTTGAAGCAATTGTTTAAATGTTCGCGAATTAGTAAATTCTTGATCTTCTCGATGATGAGCTTTGAACGCCTACTAGCAGACGATAGTTGAAACTGAGTAATTGTATACTAGTAACTGATCGGATTCTAGAAACTGGATGACGCTTATTAGCTACCACAAACTGACGCTGAGCGTATTAACCCTAGAAGCTGCGAACTAAAACTGAAAACTGAAGTCGAAAGCTGCTTCTTGAACGAGTAATTCCGCCAGAACGCCAGAAAAGTCACGAGTCGCCCTGCGGGCAGGTGTTAAAGACCATAGTACCAAGCCGAAACTGCGGGTTTACCTGTGTGATCGTTTAGATCTTCGTTGGATTTAATACTGTGGTTGTGTTGATCTTTTAGTTCATACTGGATAGTGAAGGATTCTGGTGATGCTTAACATAAGTGAACCATGGCTAATGTTGGTGACTAAGGTCAAAGTTTGGTACAGTATTTATGAGCTGCCACCCCCATATTTAATTAGATTGATTGTAAGAAACAATTTTATGTAACTTCGTTATAGCCACGTGTAGTGTCACTTTCTTGTACAAGTGTAGAATATTGTGTCTAAAATGTTATCTTCTTGCCAGGGCGCAGAAAGCTACCCACAGCCATAAAACCGGACCTGGAAATTTCTGTAGCCTTTTGTAGCCAAACATCTGGCTCCAGAATCATGGAGCCAGATGTTTGGTGATATTCTGTTAGAAACTTTCTTAAACTGGGTAGGTACCATAAAAACATTTGGCGACGGAAGGGATGAAAAGACAGACCTCTTCAAGTGAAGAAGCCATCCGCTGCATGGAAAACTCACGCTGACCATGTTTACTTAGTCTTGCAATTTTGAGGCCCGTAGTCAGTCTGGCAAGAGCGAGACAAGGTCGGTGGAACAGTGGAAGGGCTTTTTCAGTTCCGATCTAGTAGTGGAAAGCGATAGTTAGTATTGAGTGAATTAAGTGAACAATCTTAATTAGTTAAGTGCAATAGTTTATGTACTGTAAGAACAATAAATTGTGTTCCATCTTCCATAAAGGAAAATATTACGAACCTCCAGGACTCCTTCCCCTATGGTCATAGGACCATAAAAGTATCCAGCAGCAGAGTCTCAACAGCCGTGGCAAAACTGTAAGACAGCGGTAACCATCGTCGGAGAGGAAGGAATTATTTACTTCTGAGATTACACCCAAAAACCTATCAAATTAATTTCCTTTTTCCAAATTCTTTCCTCCACTTTACATATAATTTCATTAACCCCATTTCTTCATTAATTAATACCGCTGAAAGTTGCTTGATAGTCACCCATCCAAGTAGTGACCAGCCCCAAGGTTGCTTAACTTCAGTTTCACCCGACGTCAAGCATGGCACGGACGCCACTTTTCAGCGAGGGAACTAGTTTTTGCCTTTGTTAGTGGCCTAAGATATCCCTTGTGACGCTGTAAGAAGGGCACCGTCTGTTGGCCCTGTGGTCATATTGACCCAGGAGACGCACCAGCTGGCTTGGGTGATGGGAGTTTGTCATGCAACGTCGTTGCCTTCTCTTGAATGACATCGACGATGTAAGGTACTCCGGACTGCTGATGGGGAATGTGTAACGGAAACATACGACCTGTATCGTAGATCATCCTACGTGCCCTGTTCTGAACGCACTGGATGCTGCGGATGTTGGACTTGGCCACCACTCCCAGACCTCACTGCCGTACAGAATCAGGGGCGCGACGATTGCGCGGTATATCCGCAGTTTTTGGTGAATAACTAGTATTTTGGACAGGAATATTGGGTGCAGCTGCCTGAGAGTTATATGGCCTAGCTTTGTTTTCCCCTTTGCATGGGGGATGAAAGTGAGTCGTCTGTCCAGCAGAACCCCGAGGTACTTCGCGTTTGTGATCAGTACCTTCGTGGTTGATGTTTTCTTTTATACACTATCTTCCAATCGCAGTAGCGTGGCTTTCATAATTCACAAGGGGTTTTATCAACAAATCCACGGGCGCTGGGCTCTCAAAAGTCTTGACTGTGATAGGAGAGTTCTAGCTCACTCCCGCGCCCTAACATTAAACATTTAAAATCCTTTACTGCTGATAGATTGAAGTTCGAACACAAGACTACGTGGTGTGAGAGGTCAGTCACACGTTCACCGGCTCCTAAGGCACGGAAAGAATTTCGCAGCTAGCAGGAATACAAAAAGATGTTTGTCTTCTGCTTTCGTGCGACTGGTGTGTTCTACCCATTGTCATTTCGGCGGTCCTCGCCTCAGGCTACTTTCATCAGCACTAGACGACGTTTCACTGTACAGATGTTCTCTTGTTATGCAGAAGTTATTAGCAACATCGAAACTGAGCAGGAGGAAGAAATAACAAGCAGCTGAAAAAAATAAATTGGCAGACCATTGGTAGGTAGGAAGAAGACGAAAGAAGAAGAAGAAGAACATCCAAGTATAACTGATAAAGAAGCAATTAATAATGAAAGCCAGAGAAGCAAATAAAAGTATACACGGATAGAACTCTACAGTACTAGGAACAAGAAACAACGTATGTAGCTTTATAACATTAATCCTAACCTTAACCTAAAACTACCACAAATTTCAGCTTAAGCTTGAGACCAGAGCTACTTTCTGATGTCCGGTAGGGAGCAGCCAGAATACAGAGCGACAGCTGATGTGCATGTAGGTGAAGAAGAATGCTCATGCACACTGAAGATTATAAAATCTGGTTAGGAACATATAAAAATATGATCAAATACCTATAAAACACATACTATATTATATAAGGTTAGGTATAGTTAAATATAAAATACTACTGCTTACCAGTCGTTATAGTATGTTGATAAAGTTTTGTAAATTACGGTACGTAAATTTGTGTTTTCGTAGTTATTAGATAATTTAGCTAAATAGTAATGTAGTTCTTGAGACGGGAACTCCCCGGACTCGAACCCTCTAGGCAATTATCGTTGCCGTCTGAATTAAGAGTATGTGTGCATATTATGTATTGTTTTATTTTGTTGGGGTGAGCAAGTCTTAAGAATTCTTTTAAAATAGCTAACCAGCCCTCATATCCCAAGTTTTGAAGGTTGCATCGGAAAGTAGCGTTGCTTGTTAGAGGGACGGTATACAACAATAGAGAACAGAGCAGCCATAGACGACAATACAGGAAAACAGTTTGGCGCGATAAAACGGAGTAGCCGTGGACGACAATAGAGAAAAACAGATGGCCGCGAGACTGATAGCGAGCTAGCAGCAAAAATAACCTACGGGAAGAATTTTTTGGAACAATTAAGTACTATCCATCTGCGCTCGGTTATTAGGTTATGTCCATCGGTAATCATTTATTAGTAGAAAGGATGAAAATCTGATGCAGAGAACTTTCCTTATAAAAAACTGTTGGAGTGGTGGGAAACAAAAGTGTGTGTGAGCTTAGTGCCGGCACTTGGAAGAACTTCTTAAGACTTCCTCAGTAAGTTCAGATTGCGAACCCTGAGACACAGAGCAACTGAATAAATCCAGGCTGTTATCATCAAAACAAATATTATATCCACAGCCACCTTTCCTTCTCCTTTTCCCTCGAGACAAGAATTTGTTTCCAAAATACCAGCTTAACATTAGCCGGAGCATCGAGGAAACCCCAGCGTTAAGACATCATCAAAGGAGCCGTGAGTGGGCGGAGAAGAAAGTCTACACTCATCCATTAAGATTAACAGAATTCTTGGTTAATCCAACACATCATCCATACTTCCGCATCCCCCTACTCACCACTGTTGAATCGCCCCAAAATGGTTTCCCAACCTGTGGTTGTTTGCAACTTTAAGAAACTACCACATTGTTTAGATTAAATCAATTAAAATGAACATAAAATGTAAAATAAAGTAATAAAAACTGGAATAATACGCTCTGATATAAGTACCAGATATCAGGGTGTAAGTATTGAAGACATAATTTAAAAATGAAAACTCCTTTGTCGCACACTGTTCCTTTACACATATTATTAATTATTACATATACAACATAGTTCCCTTCGGCGCCAATTGCCCATAATATTCTTACATGCCTGTCAACATTACACAATAAGATAAAACGTCATACAATTATCATAATTTAGATCACATGCAAATTCGCCTATTTGCGGTGTGGGAGTGAGAAGGACTGCTTCACACTGCAGCTGCTACATAGAAATGAAAGCGCGATGCGACGGTTATAGGAGACCAACTATTGTGCTGCATGCTAAAACCTGCTGATTGATGACTGTTCTTCAAATGAGATACAGACATGACAACACGGGTAGACTTTAGACGTCCATTGTTCGGAATCTAAGTATATTGGCCTTTAAATGGTTCACAGGTGAGACATGATTTCTCTTGCGTGAATACTTGAATTCACAGTATTTCCATTTGGACTGCATAATATACGAGGGTACTCCATAAGTTTCCGGTCTAACCATTTTCTAGATATGATAAAGACAAAAAAATATTCACTTTTCAATATAGTTACCTTTTATTGTAATACATTTCTCACATCTTTGAATTAACATTTCAACCCTCCCCCGCAAATAGTCAGAAATCTTGTCTGCAATATGGCCATAAACAGCATACATCACCCCTTCATCAAACTTAAATTTCCTTCCTCGAAGGTCCTTCTTGAGTTTTGAGAAGAGGAAATAGTCGCTGGGAGCTATATCTGGACAGTAGGGTGGATGGTCGATCTCCTTGAAGCCACATTTCTTCAGTTTCCTTTGCAACAAGAGCTGTGTGCACAGGCGCGTTGTCGTGAAGAAGGCGCACAACCCACTCAATTTTCCTCGCCTTTTCTCTTTGATGGAAGCACTTAGTCTGTGCAATAGCCAGCATAGTACTCCCCATTTACTGTGTCGTCACGGTTGGTCGAGGTCGTTAAGACACGGACTCCTGAACGGGAGGTCTGTGGTTCGAATCCCGCCAGGACCGTCCTCCTTAACTGAGTTTTTTTTTGAGGTTTTCCTCAGTCCTCATAAATGGCAAATGCCGGGGAAGTGCCTTAAAATTAGGCCTGGAACGTTTCCTTCCTTAAAAATAAATCCTTTCCCAATATATCATTTCATCTCATGTATCATCTGTGTCCATCGCCTGTGATGCTTCTATAGTAAAAACGGGAGTTAAACACCATTTACTGTGGTGTTCCTCTCCTTAAACTCAATGAAGAATATTCCTTCACAGTGCCAAAAGATTGTGTCTATGATCTTCTTGTTTGACTGAGTGACCTTGGCCTTTAAAGGCAGTGCTTCGCCTGGTTTACGCCACTCCATTGATTCTCTTTTGGACAAGCGATCATAGTAGAGGACCGCAGTTTCATCTCCTGTAACAATGGTTTGCAAAATTTCTCTCTCGTTGCCACAGCAGAGCTCCAAAAATGCATGACAATAGATGACTCGTTACTGCTTTTAGACTGTGGAAAGAAGTCTACGCACCCATCTTGCACTAACCTTATTCATGTTTAAATGTTCATGAATAATTGAAAGGACTGTTGTTTTAGAAAGACCCAACCTTGGTGCTATTTCTGTAACTTTGAGTCACCGGTCTTACATAATTTCTCCTTCCACAAGAGCGATACTTTCAGGAGTGAACACTTACAACGCTTTTCAATGCTTTCTCGACCCAGTGGAAAACGTTTGGCCCATTCTTTTACGGTAGAATATGAGGGAGATGCTTCCCCACATACACCGTCTCATCGCTGTTTAATTCATTTGGAATAAGTCCTTCTTTTGTGAAGAAATTAATAGCAACTCGATACTGTATTTGAACATGTCGCAATCTTCTACACATAGCCTTCTTTATGCAAGTATATGTGAACAACTGAACACAGCAGAGCGAAAGTTATATCTGCAATTATTTACTTAACAAATAAGGTATGACGTCAGGTAAGGTGTTTGTGAAGGCGATAATCCTTATCGGAGAGTCCGGAAACTTATGGACTTACCCTCATATGCTATTTAAGAGGTGGCTATGCATTCGGTGGAAGTTTGAGTTTGGTGAGAGTGTGTACTGGGAGCACTATGGGTGTATTTTTTTCCTTTCGTCGGAACTATGAGTACGGAGGGTACAAATGCATTTAAATTGAATCAACCGTGGAACTGAAAGCTGCGTCAAGGGTATTTTTAACATGATACCTTCTTCGCTACACACCCTTGTATATTAAGCACTACTCCATCCAACGAAGGACCAAGAACATGAAACTACTGGTTCAGCTATCCCTTTAGCCTTATATGACACATTTTCAGATTAAGTCAAGGGAAATAATTTCCCTGAAACTATCTACATTTGAGACGCATTACCTTAAACGAATAAGCAAAGAATATCATTGGTATTATATGTATTATTCTTTATTTATAACTGCAGGCTTCTACCAATTAAAAGTAGATTTATACATGATTGCTTTCTTCTTAACCACATGGTTAGATTTTCCTTTATATAATCAAAGTCACAAATGAAACTTCGATGTACTAGAAAACAAGCATGGATAGTAGATATACGAGGCAATAAAAATATTTTATTGCCTTCTAATTTATAAATAAAAAAGAAAATATGCATATACCGAAGAAAATTCACAGTTGGCAATTTCAGCTGGAACAATGGTTTTGTGTACCAGGGCACTTTCGTGAAACACTATAAAAATAGTGAAACGTGAAAGAACGCTGGCATTCTGGCCGATAAGCAGGTTGGTAACTCATTCATAAATGCATTTTTCCTTGTGTGCTAGCTAAACGTATGCATGCCCTATTTGAAAAAGCATCATATATCCGCTTGTTACAGCATTCATTTCATTTTTGGCGATGCGCATGCCATCTGAAGCTATTCCTTACCAACCCGGCAACCGCTTGTTCGAAAGCATGACTCACACGTGGCCAAAACCGGAAAAATGCCAAGCATGATGCCCACGGTGTGTTGTGGGAGCATATATCACTGTGCATGTTTATTTAAATCCCTAGGATGATGTAAGGCGTCGGGAAGTTGCGACGTCCTTCGTGTGGTGATTTAGACGTGTTGGTAATGTTCCAAATCCTGGCAGGTGTCATGCTCTGATATGTTCGCTGAAAGCTCAAGCTCACAGCTGTGAAGAACGAGAGCTCTGGAGCGTTTGCTTAGTATATTAAGATACTCTGATCTACACACAAGTGGAAGGCAAGTTGTGCAAAATTTCCGTTCACATTTTCGCTCCCATTAAAACCTTTTCTTAAATAAATGTTTATTTGTGGTTTCTAAAAGATAATTCAAACATATTGTGTCAGTGTTTTCCATAATCTTAACTCCTTTTAATTTGCATATTAAATACTTCGACTACAGCATACTTACAATAAAAATGAAAAATAAAATAATTCTTGAAATAATGTAGCTAAAATGCCAAGAACTAGAGAAGTTACACATGCACGTACTTTTTATATAACTGCGAGCCTATATTCAGTTAAAAAGTTTACTAAAAGGGATTTTGAGGCTAGGGGACGTAGCGTATTGCGGGATTAAGAGGGAACAGAAGATTTACAGTGAGACCATAGGGTGTAAAATCAGAGGTTAAGTAGATTAGGGATTATTCATAGGAATCAAACTCTAATTAGAGCATTAGGCTAAGCAACTAAGATTAGGAAAGAGAATGGAAATGATAGTGCTCGGTTCTATTTGGATGGTAGTTCAGGAATAGAAGGAGTGCATGGAGGAAGGTTAAGAACCGCTTTAGAGATATGGATAGAGAACAGACAATTGCTCAGTGCAGTGAGATGATTTCTCTAGATTACCATCGGGACTATAAATGGTAATGGAGCAGTACATCAAACTGGAGCTCAAAATCACTAGCCACAGGTCAGAATAGGGTCATGGCGGATAATTAAGGTCACCAAGTAAAATGGGTTGAGAATTTGCCCCATTTGTGAGGAGGGGGATCATCCATACATATGAGAAATTTCATCTCAAATCGGACATTTAAAAAGATACCTCATATTTTTTTAAAAGTCAATTAAGATTTTTTAATGTTAATCAAAGACTTCAATTTATGCAAAATATGAAAATAAAATCCCAGTACATTTTGTAAACGAAGATACTTGGAATTTTAAGAAATAATGGATATTTGAAAACAATGGAACTCAGGAACCATGCACTGCAGAAACACAAATTAAAATTATATATCACCTTCTTTTATAAACATTCTTAATTGTATATGACAAATATTTTTTATTTAGCATTGGAATATTTTTTCATTATAACGTATTTTAAAGAGCTGAATTCACTTTAAAATACACATTAGTATATTTTAAAAACGGAATAATTATTATCAATTTTCAAAAATATAGTTGGGTATCAGAATCAACGTACCAAAATTACATTTTCTTATAACTTATTTTAGAGTGCGGTGGAGGGTTTTGGCGGCATTTTTGATTGAGAAGTGGACTGCCACTGTAGTTAGCTATTTAGCACACTCCCGCTGCACGACCACACTTCCTGCATTCACTGAAGGAACTGAGTGCAAGCGAAAGTGATGTGAAACAATAAATCCGGAATGAAATGGGAGTTATGTTATTCTACAAAAGTAAGAAATCAACATGGATTATAAACACATTTTAAAGTGACTGCAAAATGACGAAACAATTTATTTCCAAGCGCAACCCCTTAGGACAAAATAATATTTAGTAAATAGCTATTTACAGCAAGCAGCATATCAGGAGTATTCTCGAATTATTAATTTGGTTTACATGATCCGAAACATTTCAGAGGGATTTTTTTTTTCAAAAGTTTAAAAATACCCTAACTTAATTTCCTCTAGCATACAAACTAATAGTGACAAATTACCCACATTTTCCAGGAAGCTCACTCTTTTCTGCCTCCCTATAAGCTCATAAAGTTTCGGTTAAACATAAACATAGGAGTTTTGCTATACGGCTTCTCTTGGATTAGCCATATACCGGCCGAATGTGAAGATACAGAAGAGTGGAAAGAAAATTACCCTGCCTTGGCCCTTTACTGGATCGAACAGAAGGAAATGGTCCTATTGAGTTAAGGAGGAGAGTATAGGCAAATTAATGATGAAAGGAAGGCAGCTCAGGTCTGAAAAGGCTGATAACAAGGGAGGAAAACAAATTGACAAATTTATTTGGTATGTGACATTCTACTGCTATTTCTTTTTAATTTTAATTTTATTTATTTTATTGTTAAATGTACATTTTAATGTTTCAGTATGTAATACATAGCCTAATATCTTACCGCCACAGGCGGCCGAGATCGTTAAAGCACGAACTCGTGAGCAGGAGATCTGGGGTTACAATCTCGACAGGACCGTCCCCGCTGACTGAGGTTGTTTCCACGTTTTCTTCAGTCCTCGTAAATGGCAAATGCCCGGGAGGTACCCAAACTTAGGCCGGAACGTTTCCTTCCTTAAAACATCCTTTCCCAATTTATCATTTCAGTGTCACCGCCTATGGTGCCTCAATAATAAAAACGGGTGTTAAACACTATTCAAAAAAGCCTAATATTTTGTTTCAAAACTAACAGACCTAGTATATTATCCGTTGGAATAGAGCGCCTTTTGAAACTTCTGTAATGTAATGCACTGGAATAAATATAGCAGCAGCAGCGCCACAAATTTACATAAAGAACAATAAATTAATCTGAAACTTTGAAGATGTACGGGATATTGCGTGTCAACTGTAGAGGACAGGTTTATGGAATGTTAAAGAAACCAAACGTCGTCTACTTCAAGGACTTAATCCTGTAATCCTGTTTCCAGCTGAACTAAAGAGAAACTAATGTATTAAAATAAATTAAATGATTGAACGAATGCACAAAAAATAGATATTATACATCTGTCCATATTTCAAAATGTTCTAAAATATTTTTTACATTAGAATCCCTTTACATTTGGGCAGCTGTTTAATTCTAAAGTGTTTAATGCGATCTGAAAGTTAAGATAAATTTGTCTGGTACTGCTGCCCTCACCATCTGACTCATCGGCAGGTCCTTACTGTTCGGATTATTAATTAATTATTATTAATAATAATAATAATGGTAAACATTTGTTAGTTTATATTAAAAGTTATATATGTTTGGGTAACCTATCTATTTTGTTATTAGAGGAACGGATGAAGCAATGATGCAGAAAATGAAATGCAGTAGTTATATTTTAATATTAAAGGTTTATCCACAAGTGAAATTATAGCTGAGTTTGGATCTGTAGTGGATGAATCATTTTCATCCTTTTGGAATATCAAGACATTGTTTGTGGTCCTTAAACATGAATGTACGACGGATGAACAGAAACTATTTCTGAAGAAATGTTTCAGACAGCACACAAAATTGTTTTGAGAGAATGTCGCTTTTAGTTAGTCAGAAAGTCGACACATAATATGTACAATTTTGGGGCATGAAAAACTTTCCGCATGGTGCATGCTACGCTTGGGGAGAACCGAAAAATTACCTCTGAGGATAATTTGGTGTTGTTCTACCGCAATCCCACTCATCTTTCACCCTCGTTTATGTGGACGAATCTTGGTTTCGTCGATGTTCGCCGCAGACAATACTGATGAAGTATGTCCTCAGGAACTTTGAAAAATAAAATGTATAAAAGTAATTGGCATATTCTAGAGTAATCATAGTAGCTTCCAAGTAAATATAGCTTGCAACAGCAAATAGGATAAATATATATATATAAAACATAGTCCATTGTTCTAAAGTGACAAAGTGTATTAAAGTCACATTAAATTAAATGTGAAAAAATAATCAAGTTCAGTGAAAAAATTATGGGGTATTAGACTAGAGAGAAAGAAAAACAGTCAATTTTGAAAGCGTAATACGATCAGTAAAAATATTTTTTCTGTAAAACATCGAGAATATTTTGCTTATCATTAGTATTATGGAAATACTATAATGAAAGAAAAATTGACATAGTTCTCAACTGTTAGTGTTTGTGAATAGTCAAAGTTTACGTTGTGTTTTGAAGCGATTTAATCGTGGTGTTGTTATCGTTGTTGTTGCTGCCCTCACGTTGGGCGCCCATTTATGAAGCTGTTTTGTAGGCTCCGGCTATGTGCCCCAGGTTGGGCACCAGTTTTGAAGCGATTCTTTGTTGGCGTCGAGTGGCCTCCCGTTGTGATACGAATTTTGAAGTGTTTTATAGATTGATTATTGATCACTTCGGTGTTGTTGCCCACGCTTCAATGACAATTTCTCAGTTTGATTTTTGCTATTTTGTTGATTCGAACTCAAAAGGAATGGGAGAGGAATTTAATAGTGTAAATGAGCCCGCTAAGCGATATATTGGTATTTGATTATGTCCAAAATCTTTCGCGTCCTCTGGTGTTTTGCGTACGATAGACTTAGCTAGGCCGATACAAACTTAGCTGCCGCATGTGAAATTCCAAAACTAGGTAATGCGTACTGAAAACTGAGGAATGCTTATATCTAGCCACGTGTAGGTCTTATAACTGCATGCCTCAGCCACGTCGAACTTACAACTGCCTCTACGAACAGCTTCTGCGTTGAACTGAATGCTCCAGCCGAGCAACCACTTCCTTATATATTAAATTTAAATCAAGTAATCGTTGACTTATCTTTAAAAGTTAAAACATACATTTTCCATTGGGTGGTTTAAATTCACCTGCTTCACGTTCCATTCACTATTTTTTAAAATTTAACAAATTTTGTTGGCATTGGCCATATTAAAGGGCTAATAGTACAATGCCTGTCAGGTTCTGAAACCTTAACGAGTTTAAAAGTCCTTAAAGGAGTGGGTTTTACATGCTACCCCCGGCTCTGAATAGAAGTTTTATCTCTCTCTTATTGGCTTTCCAAGTTTCCATAACAAAACAGGTGCTTTCTCTTCTGTACAATTCTTACATTGAAGTTAAAGCTTATGACACACGTCTAATTAATAATTACAATGCCAAAATATGATGATCGGGCATACATAAAATTGCTTATATTTATATTTCAGTAGGGGTGGAACGAAGAGCCGTTAACAGTTAGTTAATCATTGTGATTTTAAGGACCTTCAGTAAAGGCGACATTACTGAAGAAAATGCATTCAGAGACAAGCTGTATGAAAAATGTTAGGTATTATTTATTCAACAGGGAAAGTACGTCAATTGCTTGACGTGACAAAGTGAATTCGCTTAGTGTTCGTCTGGAGAGGGGCGTCGCACTCAATGAGGACGTTTCTCAAACATCATATGCATAGACCTCTCTCTATTCTGGAGCCAGCAGAGTTCATTGAAACGCACAGGATCTGATCTGATCTGCCGAGGATGCCAGCTCTCAAAGAACAGGTGACCGATCATGCCACTTGGGAATCTAACAATACATCTGCTGCCAGCAAGTGTCACTCTTTCCTGCCAGCACAGCCAAGAATACATTATTTTAAAACGCACTTCCGTTATTCCATCTGCAATGGTTTGTTAATTTTAGCAACATGCATGCACAAAGTGTTGGTTCACTTTGGCACTCTATAACATTCAAATGTAAGGTTTCCCATCTCCAAACCGTATTCAGTTTGTATTATTTTGCAATTAGCTTCTGTCTCTGCATTTAGTAAGCTTATGCTTGTTAAGCTGATGACCAAGTGTTTTAAGCCTTTATTGACCGCATCACTTTCGCCTTGTGGACCTGAATGATACAAGAGACTTCTTACCACGCATTGCTATCTGTATCTTGCCTTTTTATGCAACACTTTAAAAACTAATTCATAATAAGGCGTCCTAAAACAGGCCAAACCATATCATATACATTATAACCTACTCATATATCAAACCCCCAAGGGTGGCCCAGGTCGTTAAGGCGCGGACTCGTGGGCGGGAGGTCTGAGTTTGAATCCCGCCAGGACCGTCCTCTCTGACTGAGGTTTTTTCCAGGTTTTCCTCAGTTTTTATAAATGGCAAATGCTGGGGAGGTACCCTAAACCTAGGCCTTGAACGTTTTCTTCCTTTAAAAAAATCCTGTCCCAATTTATCATTTGTCTTATTTATCATTAGTGTCCACCTGTGTCCCTCAGTAGTAAAAACGGGCGTTGAATACTATTAAAAAATACAAATTCAAGTCTCCACAATTTGGCAAAACTCACTTCTGCATTAACATTACCCTTAAAACTCCCATGGCTTATGAATGAATTTCCTGTTAGAACAAAACATTCAATTTCCGCACGGAATGTTTCCTATTGCTATATATCATACAGGTGTTTAACCGGAAGTTAAATATCTTGCGTTGCCGGAACATACAAAATAGATTTTGTTAGAATAACTCGTAGTAAATATTTAAGTTTCTCTAATTGTTAAAACAAAAACTGTACAAAATACCACCAGTGTATTAATTTTTGTTATACTTTCATATTTTTAACATATTTTATCCTATGAAGGGAAAAACAATTATCTTTAGTCAGTTTGAGAGTTTGGTTAAACCCCTCAGAAGCAAAATTATGTATCTAAGAACATCTTAAATAAAACTTTTTTGTACTTGTCTTAGAGAGGCTTTGTGGGTTTGAGGTCGAATCGTCATATAAATAATTGATGTGCCTCAGACAATAACCCGTGAACTTGAGAGGTGCCGAGTTCAAAGCCCTTGGTGGCGGCCATCATAGGGTGTTTTGATGATTATAGTTTCCCCAGGTTATTTTGGCGAGTGCTGGAGGTGAGTCTTTCCTTTCCAAGGATTTTGCGCTTTTCCATTTCACTTCTGTTCATTCCTTTGGTTCCGATTGCAGGGTTCAAAGTTCCAGAACTGACAGGCTGGTGCTGTGTGCAGCGTGGCGGTGGATTCGTGTTTTGGGAGGGTTTTTGCCTTGGCGTCTGATTGAAGCAGGCAGCCTTGCTGAGAAGTTCGGTTTGCTTGGTGGGAAGGCTTCAGGCCGCTCTCTTTAGTTCCTCCCGGAGAAAGACAGAAAAAACAGCCCGCAGTACGTCTAAAGTACCGAACTTTATTCTCAGTCTGTTAATTCAATTAATTTCAATGAATAAATAAAGCGAACTGTTAATTATTGCTATTTTCACGATTAGTTTCCATATTCAGAGATACTCGGATACCATTCTCGTTTTTCATTTATAATATATAAACTGAAATTTTCCACCCCTTTTGGTATCAACCCAGACGCTTAAGGGACGAAATTGGGAATAATAATGAATGTGTTGTAAAAAAAAAAATTTCGAATAGTTCCAAAAATAAATTAGAAATGTGGTCCAATTAGTTGAACACTCGAAGAACTCATTTATTATTGGCATAAAGACAAATAATTAAAAAAAATTTTTTTTTCCCAATTTCACGGTAGTCTACATTTATGCGGTAATAATGGATAGGTTACCGGACCACGTTCTCTGCAGAAGTAATAGAACATCTTACCTTATATCTAAGTAAAGTTATGGGTTCTGTGTAGTAGAACTATGGGGGGGGGGAAATCTCACGACTGAAAGAGCAAAATTTATCGGCCGTTTCGTGTTCTGAATCGAATGGGACTCATGACTTTAGATGTCAAATAACGTCCATAAATATACCAAATCAACAACAATTAACTTATGTCTTAATTCCTTTAGGCTGCATAGGTTACTGTAGTAATGGTAACTTTTAAATTGGTAATAATTTAGTTAAATCACTTAAAGCTAGTAACATTACCAAGCTTAAACACGTTTGTAAGTAATAACCCTAATTTACTTTCCCAGAAGTCAAATGCATTTAGCACACTACTCAAATCATAAACGTTTGATTTGGGTATACTGATTGAAATGAAATAGCAGATTGTATTTCAATTGGGAAATATGATTTTAATATAATAAATGTGTAAATAAGATTTAAAAATTAAATGTAAATATCCATCTGGATTTATGTTTTTTTGTAAATCTGAGAACAAAAGTTTTATGTGCTTGCAAACAAATCTAGAGGTCTACTAAATAATTGTTGCTTTCAAATGGCTTACGTTTTAATAAAAAGGTGTGTTTTCATATTCACACACTATTACACACACACATGTATTTGTCATAATGCAGGTTAAGAATGTAATAGAAATGTTATCGTAACATTTTTGCAGAACAGTTACTTTTCTTTTGGAGATATAAATAAAAAATAAAGTATTACACCTCACTGTAGCAATATTCAGAAAGTCTTCGGGTGTTCTATAAATGATTAGGCTTGCCTATTTAAATTTATTTAGCAGCGAAATTAAAAACTAGCACATTTACGCCATCCTGAAATAAGTAAATCAACATTTTTTTTTTTACGTTTTCTTCATTCTCTTCATCTCTCGGTCGCGTGTCTTTCTTTTCTGAAATTTTCACTCTTTAAATTATTTCTAAGTTGATAACGTATACGAAAAAACTATTTTTTTCTGCGTATTATCTGTTTTACATCTACCCTATTTTCAAATGTTCATTATATGTATAAATTATAAGTCCATCTCTCATAAACTTTTATGAACTCTCAAGGTAAAATCTGATCAAATTAGAGATATTAGAACTTCCAGCTTTTGTATGGAATACATCTCACAAATGTTTCATTCCTTTGTTCCATTTGGTGACTATTTCCAACTGACGTGTCGCGGAATGCAAGAACTTAAAAATAAATGTTTGGTCATCTTGAATCCTCTATACAACCACGGAGGCACATAAACGGTAAATTTTATTTTGATACAGACTGTACCAATCAACACCTGCACCAATGCTGTGTTTAATTTTGCTGCTGCCGATAACTCCAATGACATATTTTTTTTACTGGTGTTTAACTGATCGATATGTTGTGGCATCTTAACTCTTGTTTTATTAATAATTGAAAAGAGTAATCTAATTATTGTTGCACGTCTTCACCATCATTCGACCGACACGGGTGACCACCTCGGCACGTAAACATCCATTCCAACATTCGCCTAAGTGAGCATGGGAACCCTTGAAAATCAGGTTGGCTGGTTCGAGACTGCCTCACGTGTTATCCCCTGAATCACACCACTTGGTATCACAAAGGAAATGGAAGGCTGATTTCTCTTCATTTGACATCTGCTACAGCTTTCAATACATGGAGATACTTATTTAAATGAAACAGACGGTTAAGAATGTCATTCACTGTCTTAAGTTGATCCTATTGAGATTCAGTGATACCCTAGTTTACTAGTATACACATCGTTTATTAAAGCAAAGAATGTTTGAGTTCTCTTGGGGGGGGGGGGGGCTGTGCGCCTGTGCTGGCGACAATGGTATCTCTGACGTGCAACTTTTGCTCCTGTTTATCTTTCTTTCAATAAAGGTAGAACAGGAATGGTGGAGGGCGTATTAGGACATTGAATCGTAAAAATACGGTTAATATAAAGCACTGATTGGCTGACAGAGTTTATAAACTTCTAAAATAGCAAAGAAACGCAACATCCCTTAACAATTGTTTAATAACTACGATAGCCACAAAAAAAAATGAATGTGTAAGTAAGTGACTGAGTAATTTTACTCATGCAATATTAAATGAAATGGGTCCGGCGTTCCATAACCATTTATATGAAAAGCATTCATCGAGCGCAATACAATTTTACGGAAGGTGGAAAACTATAGACGCAAATCAGAAAATGGGGAAAGACCTACAATTTTATAACTAATGAGTTAGATATTGTCACAATTAAATTAGGTAGGGATTGACTGATACTTGACGCACCATACACTAGCCATATTCGAAGATCAAATCTGTATTAAAAGAAACCCGTAAGTTTGTCACACCTGTAAACAGGAGGCTGTTTGCAGCACCTCACAGAAACAGTAACGGGAAATTTACCCACAACAGGGATAACAAAATCCTCCGCATATCTTTGTGCATTCTGTTCTCGTCGACGACAAGGCTCCACAAAATAGGCCATAAAATGCTTTCTTGAGGACAACTATAACCGCCACGGGTGGTCGAGGCCGTTAAGGCTCGGACTCGTGAGCGGAAGGTCTGGGGTTCGAATTCCGTCAGGACCGTTCTGATCGCAGGTTCGAACCCAGCCAGGACCGATGGATTTTTTCGGGCGTAAAAATCCTAAGTATGACTTCCTTCGGAAGGGAAGTAAAGCCGTGGGTCCCGTGTCGTACATTTACGGCAAGAAAAAGAACCTCAAGCCTGAAAGAGAGGCCTCTGAGCAAAATTTGTCGGCCGTTTCACGCTCTGAGTTGAATGGGACGTTAATGATTTGAGCTGTTTAAGAGCGTCCATAAATAAATCAATCAAAAAAAAAAAAAAAAAAAAAAAAGGGCCGTCCTCCCTGACTGAGTTTTTTTTTTTTTTTTCAGGTTTTCTTCAGTCCTTATAACTGGCAAATGTCGGGGAGGTACCCTAAACTTAGGCCTGGAACGTTTCCTTCCTTAAAAAAAATCCTTTCCCAATATACGATTTCATCTCATGTATCATCAGTGTTCAACGCCTGTGTGCTTTAGTAGTGAAAACGGGTGTTAAACACCGTTTAAAAAAAAGTTTCTCTAACAAGAAAGTATATCGCGCCTCTGCCTGTTAGTATTGAATCTACCCAACTGATTAACGGAGCTTAAAAGCCATGCCTAGAAGCTGCATGATTACTAGAATAAAATGATGTACCTAACAGAACGTTCTATGACTGTTACACATAAGCAACAGTACTAATCCATAGAAAACAGAGTGTTATTGTTTCAAAATAATTTAAATTTATTCAAAGCATAATATTTCTGAAGCAAGGAGACACAAGCACGTTTTATTAATTTTAAATTTAACAACAATCTTGGAATGACCCTAGAAAAAAATGCATTCTTTAAGAGATCTATTTTAAAAAAAGATCTGAACCATCTTTTCAGTGATGCCGCAACTTTTGGAACTTCCTCAAGGAATCTGTTAAATCACTTTAGCATGTCAATGAAGCGTATAGTAGGCATGTATATAAATTCTCACGCCTAGTATATCATCAGCATATTCAAAGAGGGAAATAAATAAATTAGCATTGGTAAAAATTGCCTTGGTAACAAATGTATGCATGCAGATATGGTAATGAATCCTCGGGTCACATTTATATAGCTCACATTAGAGATGCACAGACTTTCACAAATGTATCCTGTGATGCAGAAGACAGTCAGACTGTCTTGATAATTGACTTGATAATTTAGAGCCAAAGACAGTGAAGAACAGAGGTGTGAAATATGCTGAACCTCAAGGTACTATAATTTCTCTTATATCAGCTCTTCACAGAAGAAATTGAATGATGAGGTTTGGGTTTGCTGCCTTCTTTGCATGTTGAGACCGTTTCAAGTATGCTGAAGTACATTCCACATTGAGTTACTTTAGCATTTTGGTTTTGGTCGCTAATGCGGACGGATCACGGGGACTTCACATACTTCAACCTACACTGGCCGTGAGAGACAACGCAAGTTACTATTCTCAATAGCTCGGTTTTCATTCATATACAGAGTGCGAAAAAATTGAGTTAACCTACTATCCCCCTCCCAGCTTGACCCGATTGGGACGAGTCTTCTGTCGATGGTCAAGCACTAGCGTCTTGGGTAGTTAGATATAGAGGGCAGATCCCTAACCATTTTCTAGGTATGATAAAGACAAAAACTATATTTCAATTTTCAGTATAGTTACCAATTATTGCAATACACTTCTCACATCTTTGAATTAACATTTCAATCCACTCCAAAAAATAGTCAGAAGTCATGTTTACAACATGGGCGTAAACACCACTCACCGCTTCTTTGTCACACTTAAATATCCTTCCCCGAAAGTTCTTCCTGAACTATGAAAAGAGGAAATAGTCACTGGAAGCTACATCTGGGCTGTAGGGTGGATGGTCGATATCCTTGAAGCCACATTTCTTCACAGCTTCCTTTGCAACAAGAGCTGTGTGCACAGGCACGTTGTCGTGAAGAAGGCGCACACCACCACTCAGCTTTCCTCGCCTTTTCTCTCTGATGGAAGCACATTGTCTGTGCAGTAGGCCAGCATAGCACTGCCCATTTGCTGTGGTGTTCCTCTCCTGGAAGTCAATGAAGAGTATTCCTTCACAGTCCCAAAAGATTGTGGCCATGATCTTCTTAGTTGATTGAGTGACCTTGGCCTTTAGAGGCGGTGCTTCGCCAGTTTACGCTTGCCACTCCATTGATTCTCTTTTGGACAAGGGATCATAGTAGAGGATCATAGTTTCATTTCCTGTAACAATGATTTGTAGAACTTCTCTCTCGTTTCGATGGCAAAACTCAAAAAATACCTGACAACAGAAGACTCGTTGCTGCTTTTGGAATGAGAAAATAAGTCTGGGTACTCACCTTGCACTTACCTTATTCATGTTTCAATGTTTATAAATAATTCGAAGGACTGTTGTTTTAGAAAGGCCCAATCTTGCTGCTAGTTCTGTAACTTTGAGCTGCCAGTATTCCATAATTTCTCCTTCCACAAGAGCGCCTCCAAGGGCAGATCTGCACGCTGTTCGTCTTCAATGCTTTCTCGACCCATTCGAAAAAGTTTGGCCCATTCTTTTACGGTAGAATATGAGGGAGATGCTTCCTCATGTACACCGTCCAATCGCTGTTTAATTTCATTTGGAGTAAGTCCTTCTTTTGTGAAAAACTTAACAACAGCTCGAAACCCCATTTTGAACACGTCACAATCTCCTACACATAGCCTTCTTTATTCAACTATATCTGAACAACTAAACAGCGGAGCGGAAGTTATAACTGCAATTATTTACTTGACAGATAAGGTATGACACCAGATAAGGTTTTGTGAAGGCGATAATCCTTATCGGCGAGGCCGGAACTTATGGACCTACCTTCGTATGTAAGTAGTTAGTAAGTGTTGGCCGAGTGACAATGAATTTGGAATGTAGAAGAATCAAAGTGCAGAACAGCGATTTATTATCGCTCAAACAGGTTGAGAAAATCGTTTCATTCCAAATGCACATTTAATTTTCAATACAAAACATAATAAGATGAATTATAATAATTTTATTAAATTGGAAAAGGAAAAATGATTGTAATATATGCCAGTAAATGGACTTATCGTCACGGTCGTAAAACTGTTGTGGAAAATAAGGCATGAAATAAGTCGCACAATGTAAAAGTGATTACAAACTGACTTACTGAGAATGGGAAAGATTACGAGAATTCCATGACGAAGGCAGAGCTATTAGAATTGTTGAAAATTCATAAGCCCCAAACCATATACCAAACTGACACACTACTTTGCCAGCACCAAGTAGTGAGACGTCCGCCCAATCATTGTAATTTAAATTAATAAGTGAGTACGTATGGAACATTGTTGAAGAGGAGGGTAGCAGAGAAAAGGTGACGTAGGCTGCAAGCGATATTTCATAGTGAACGAGATAAATTCAATTACTGTATAGGAGTGAAAAGCTTCATGTGAACAGGTGCGAAAGCTCCAGCTGGGAGTCAAGAACAATCTGGAAGAGGAAGAAATAGAAAAGCTGTAGTTGGGCCTGGTGGGTTATACACTGACGATGAGGGCAGCAGCGGTGATGAATCAGCAATGGAACCTCTAAATTAAGTTAAGCTGATGTTCAACATTTTTATGCATACAGTGGTTGCCACCCTCCCTCTTACATGCCGAATGCAGCGCCCCTCAAGTGGCGCAGAACTTTAATGCTTTTCTAATAGAAAGGTGATCGACGTTTCGTTGTGATGATGCAGGCGTCAACATCAAAACTACATTAATCAAGTGGATTAAAAACGCAATAGCTTAAACAAACAATTTATTGTGTCAAATGCATAGCAACGCTTTACTCAATCACATTAACTGAAGTTCATGTACAACAATCATTTGTATAACTTATTTATCGTAGTTCTCAAAGAGCCTTACTACTTCCTTGAACACCTGTACCTGTACCACAAGACTTGTGGTTAGATTAAAGTGCAGGTTGCTCATGACTGGGTATGAGCACATATCACATCGCCACGTAGCTTAAATGTTGATCCATATCGATGTCTGTAGCGCCGTTTCGTATCGGATGAGGCCATTCCCACTCTCAAAACGCTTAGCGTCAAACCCCTTTTCTGCTCGTAAATTCTTTGTACGTTTTTCTTTCCTCAACATGTCTTAGAAATGAAAGAATAGGGTGAGGATATAATGTATACGAAACTCCTTCCAGAAAAAAGAGTGATAGGTTTTTTTTTTTTTTTTTTTTTTTTTTTTTTAAATTTGGTTTATTTACGGACGCTCTTTAACATCTCAGGTCATAAGCATCCCATTCAACTCAGGGCGTGAAACGGCCGACAAATTTTGCTCAGAGGCCTCTCTTTCAGGCTTGAGGTTCTTTTTCGTGCCGTAAATGTACGACACGGACCCACGGTTTTACTTCCCTTCCAAAGGAAGCCATACTTAGGATTTTTACGCCCGAAAAAATCCATCGATCCTGATAGGGTCTTGAAAAAGTGTAACCACAGCAGTACACAATATATATATATATATATATATATATATATATATATATATATAGTACAATTTTAATAATCAAAATAGCATGTGCTTGGATGTTTATATTAACGTTACTGCTCTGTTTAAAGCCAACCACGTGATATAAATAACTAGGTAAAGGGTAATCCTGTTTCTGCAATATTAAGTCTGAAATAGGTTTTGAAAAATATGAAATTAAAACTGAATTTTATGCGTTTTGTACAAATATTTGAAAATACTTATTTACATATAAATAATACAGCATATAAAAGGCATTTACCTAAGAATCAAGCCTCTGGTTACAATTGTATAAAATATGTCTATATTTAAATTCAAAGTGGAGAAATAATTAAGACTTGTTAGGGATATGTAAACAGAAATGTGCATTTACATAATTTCTTTTGCAATTGAGCACTCTAAAACCATAATGATATTGCTGCTAACCTCCACCACAACCAGCTCTTGGTGCACTGTTCCCACGTAACTTAGTTGATTGGTGTGACGGCCCCCACACATTTTCAAATTCCACAAGTGAAGCTGACGGAGAAGTTTGTATATCATATTTTCCTCGATTTTGGTCCAGTGCAAAACATAATTTTTTTCTCCACAAAGAGAAGTCATTGTGTATTCTATCTAAGTAATAGTGTTAATGCTTCCTAAATGAATAAATAAGTTATGTGTATTTTGTATATAAGCAGATGAAATTCAGTTATTAATTTTTATAATAAACAGAATTTAAAAGAGAACTAAGCCTTTTTAATTAGAAGATTCTTTGATATAACTTTACCAAATATATATATTTGTTCCTTTTGAAGTGTCTCTTTATAAGAAAATAAATATTTGTTTACTAACTATTAAGGTATTTTATTCGAAATGCATCAAACTTTGTAAGAACACATTACATCAAAAGTTGTAATAATTCCGTTTCAGTATGATAAAACATCTATTTGCCGTGTTCTAATCAGAAGCCTCAAACAATTTTCCCCCCACCAATTAAAATGACACAACATGACAACGCTGAAAAAGATACATTGCGTATTCTTAAGCTAACGTCATAACTTATTTGGCTAACTTCAACCGTTTTATCACTAAATGTTTGGTAATCTTTGGTTTTTCCAAGCAATCATCATGTCCAAGGTGTTTTTCTCCTAAATGGTCCTTTCAACAATTACCAACAGTTACTTAATAATAATAATAATAATAATAATAATAATAATAATAATAATAATAACAATAATAATAAAGCAAGTTTCACAAGAGATTTTTTTTTGATTCGTTTTATTTAAGGACGTTCTTTAACAGCTCAGACCATCGGCGTCCCATTCAATTCCGAGCGTGAAACGGCCGACAAATTTTCCTCAGAGGCCTCTTTTTTCAGACTTGAGGTTCTTTATCGTGCCCGTAAATGTACGACACGGGACCCACGGCTTTACTTCCCTTCCGAAGGAAGCCATACTTAGGATTTTTACGCCCGAAAAAATTCATCGATCCTGGCCGGGTTTGAACCCGCGATCTTGGGTTTAGAAGACAAGTATGGTTACCACTACACCACCAGGGCCGTTCATAATGTGCACATACGAAAATCTGTACACTAAACGCCAAAGCAATTTCAACTCAGATTTTCATTTAATGGCGAGAGAGGGATTATCTACATAAACTTAATCGATCCGTAGATTTTTCCTTAGCGTTTAACAGGAGCCCGTTTAACTTTAGTTTTTCAAGAAGCTTCCCACTTTTGCTAAGTATGTTCTATGACAGCAAGAAAGATCACGTGGTTTTTACAGGATGTCAGCCATCACACATTAGTACAACCGTGTGCGTTAGTGTGCATAAAAACTGTCCAGGATGACATATTGCTCAAAATTAGTTTATTGCCTGATCTAAATAAGAATAAACGAGAAAAAGTTTAATATGACCACATATGATATAAATGATATTAGTACATGCATTCCTAGGATATGCCTTATACCTTATCTTTGTGATGGCCCCATAGCAGGTATCGCCTGATTCATATCTAGTGATATAAGAGGCCAATTGTTCCAAAAACACTTATAAACTACATGATCAGAAAATGTGTTGCTTAATAGTGCTTTAACAGCATTATGCATGTGAGGGGGAGCGCCGTCTTGTAGGAAATGTTTTCGAGAAATGCTGGTATTATAAAGTCTTTCAACATTCGAAAATATCACTGCCCGTTTACCGTAGCTATTTTTGTTTGTCCATTTTTTATCTCTTCAAAGAAATAAGATCCTATTATAAAAAAGGACGGATAACCTACAAGATCACACCATTGTTGAACAATTGTTTTAGCATTACCGCCCATATCCTGCAATTGTGAGTGTTAACACCTTCATTCAATTCGAATTGTGCCTTTCCTGTGCACAAGATTTTGTCCAGTCATTCAACATTATTCTAAATTTCTTCTGGTAACATTTGCAAAGAAAAAATAACACGAATCTGCTTATCTTGTTCTGAGAGTTCAAAATACAACTTCATTTTATAAGGACAGAGCCGAAGATGTATTCTCAGAATTCTCCACACTGTTGAATAACACATCGCCAAACACAATGCAACTGTTTACAGCACTTCAAAACATTGTATGCAGATTTTTCATGATCTAGAGCTGCACTCACTTCGTTTTCTACTAATTTCGCTATCCACTCAACCGCGTTTTATCGGTAACTGCACCAGTTCCCTCTAATTTGTTCACCAGCTTACGAAATGATTTTACAGGGCAGGGTAACATTCGAAATCGTGATGCATTGGGACATTGTCTATTGTTTCGTAATAATACTGAATGTTAAAGCATTTTAAAAAGAGTTATTCGAAAAGTGCTGTTAGTATTTTAAACCGCAATTGTTTATACAAGCGTGATATAGTTACCATATAAACGAAAACTAATACGTGTGGGGGAGAAAAGAATACAAATATCTCTAAAGCGTAATGATATCTGTACGGAACTAAAAAGTTAATATGTACAGAAAATATGGCCATTTAAAACTGAAAAAACTGACTTTAGAATAATGCCACACTTTGGATTAATATTCAAGTAAAACTAGGAAGTTATTGTTTTATTTTCATAGTTCCGTGAAGAGTAGTGTGGTCAAAGGTCCGCACAGTTCTAATCTACAGTGATTATATTTTTAATTTGATGTCACACACCACTTTTTCAAAAATAAGAGGCAACTTTTTTATGCTTATTTTTTTGTGCATCGTCACCCATGGCCATACATTTATCCTAGGCGTTGTGGATGCCCACTCGTTCTTGCACAAGCAACAATCTCTCTTTAATCCTGTGACAATAGTCCTAAGTGCGTGTTGTCGATGATTTCTCAGGAAAAATTTCCATTATATGGTCACACAACCAAAATTATTCTGGATTAATATATATGACATTGCAGGCCAAGTAACAGAAAAGTGCCTACTGATAATACGACCAACGGGTTAACGATCTGAGAGAGTGCACCATCCTGCATGAATTTCGTGCTTTTGAAGGATGCGCAAATAATCATGACAATTTATATAACAGTTCTTGTCACCCTAATTTCTTAAAAAACAGTAGTGTCATGTTATAAAGCGTCTTGTTAAATCACACTAAATAATAACTTTTGAATAGTGAAACCCTTATTTAGTGATTGAATGTGAATTATTGGAAAGAAAAGATCATTCAGTTATTAGTGATTATGCCACCGATGAGGTGGAAATATGCATAATATGTGCATTATCAAGCCTCTCTGGATGTACCTGATTTGCATGTAAATTTATTTAATTTAATTTTGTCCCCTTCCTACAGTTCTTAATGAGGATACTTACAGTTTAAGGCTATCTCTTTAGTATTCGTCAAACAGAATTTAAGACTGTTTGCTATTTCATTAACACTACATACCTTATACTAATCTCATCAGCAGGGTTTCTTGCAGAACCCCAGCTAATGCTATGTCTGTTTGCACTGTCGGACCAGCTGATCTCTTTGTGTCTGAGACAGTCCCGGTTCATTCAAATGTTTATGCAGGCCTGTGAAAAGAATCCATATTGCCTGAGTCAGTTCTTGAGCCATTTTGAATACGAAAGGCTGTTGAAATTTTGCGTTCATATTTGTAATAAAATTTAATTAAGCCCAACACGAATCTTCAGAGGTAATATCAAATAGAAATGAATAAAACACACGTTTATTTCAGGTGAAAAAATCTATAATTTCCACAATTAGTCATGACCACGCGAAAAAATCTACTTCTTGTGTAGCAATCCAGTACCAGAATTTTTAAATTGATGGAAAATCAAGAAATTATCAGCAATTAAAACTATGTATCATTCTTTTAAAAAATCCTCTTTAATGTTTGATCTAAAATTTAAACATTTATTTTGCCATTTTGCTAGGACATAAAATCCGACCTCTAGTTGCTATGGTAGCACAAGACAAGGAATTAAGGGGGCCTAAGCAGTTGGAATTTCTGTGAAATAAAATGCTAAATGCCTACAAATAATTATAACCCATGGCAAAACTCATCTAATCAATCCTCAAAATATTTTTCTTCAAATTATAATCATACTTGCTGTTGTATTGCACAAAGAATTATACTTTTTTAAGATTTTCAGTTTGCAGTCGCTTAGCCATGCCTTGCTGATGCAATTGTCTCGAGATGTTATTCATACAACAAAAAGTTGAACATCAATTTCGACTTACGTACTTTAAGTTCGCACTACGACATGTGAATATCAGACACTGGACGTAACCGGAAATTCGTCCAGTTACAGTATACAGGCAGTTCTCAGTCAATGACGCCATAGTAGATTACGTCACATAGTGCGTCGTTGTGAACTAAGATGAGAGGGACGAGGAAGAAATATGCGTTAAAAATAGAACACTACAACAAAACTCCATAGGTTTGCATTAAGTTAAAAAATAAAAGTAGCCACTGGTGCAAGTGACAGGTGTTAAGAAATTACAGTATGATCATATTATAATTAAATACAAGCAGGGGGCGGTATGAAAACAACTTCACAGAGCGCACGAGGTTTTATTTCCTTGAGTGTGCAATAACAAAGATTAGGTAAATTCAGTTAACTATGCTTTTGATCAAGTTTGCATTGAACACGGTTTATATCCTGATTCGTGACTTTAAGATTCCTTACAAGAATTACGTTTTCTTATACGACACCCTCCAGTTAATGCCTGCACGAGCATTTAATTCAGAGAGCAGCTAAGAAGAAGCGACCGCGATATGGCCGGTAAAGTACTTTCCAAGTACTTTATTTGGTTTATTTACGGACGCTCTTTAACATCTCAGGCAAGCACCCTTCAATTCAGGGCATGGAATGGCCGATAAATTTTGCTCTGAGGCTTGTGGTTCTTTCACGTGCCATAACTCAGGACCCCCCTCATTTCCCTTCCGAAAGAAGCCATACATACAATTTTTACGCCCGAAAAAATTTGCCGGCCCTGACAGGAATTGAACCCACGATCTTGAGTTTATTATGCAAGTATGGTTACCGCTAGACCACCTGTACCGACTATTTCCAAGTACGGGGAAATATATGACATAAATGTTTATTGCAATAATTATTATTAAACTATTCACAATAACTCACCAATGGTGCCTTTATCATTGATTTGTGCTAACTGCTTTAACATTCATAGGCAATAACATGCGAAGCACTATACTAAATCCATTAATAATAAAAGTTTAAATAGCAATTTTAAGCCAATCACTTCCCCAATTCAACTTTGAATATTACTTTAAACCGTACTTGTCTGAAATTTAGTAAATGATAGTAAGGGGATATTCCAACATTTTATTTATTCAAACATGTAAGCTACAGATTAAATTAAAATTAAAATTTAAATATACTTTACAGTTTCTGCTGCCTTGGTCAATGAGTGAGGCCTCGTAGGGAATGAGACCCTAGAATTTAGAAGTAGCGTCCTAATGAAAGCGCTGCTCTCCCGAAAGAAAGAATTGTCGATTTGTTATATTAACGAACGCTCTTTGGTCATCAGCGACCCATTCAAATCAGGGCGTGAAACGGTCGGTAAATTTTGTTCAGAGGCTTTCTTTCAGGCTCGAAGTTCTTTTACGTGCCGTAAATTTACAACCCGGGATCGGCGGTTTTACTTCCTTTCCAAAGGAAGCCATACTTAGGATTTTTACGCCCAAATAAATAAATGGATGCTGGCTGGGCCTGAACCCACGATCATGGGTTTACGAGGCAAGTACCTCTAGACCAGCAGGACCGACTTTGAAGAAGAAAGCATGTCCTTAACAGGCCGTGGATAAAGTTGTGATGGCATGGTATTTATAGTACATTAGACGTTAGTGTAAAAGAAAGGACATTAGATCTGGTAATGAAAGCATGAAGATGAGTGCTCAAACGCACAAGCTTTAATCTATATGCGAGAGAGGTTCCTACTTGTCGACTTGATATAATGTTCAAAATCTAATAATATTTTATAAATATGTTACTAGTCGGCATATTAGAGTTCATTAAAAACCGTGTAAAATTAAAACTAAAACCAATTTATCTCTATTAACCCTACTCTAGCAAAAATATATGTTTATATCAACTAAAATATGCTACTTAAGCAGAAATGATCTTTTTTAACGAAATGATGAGATGCACTATAATCTTTGTTGATATTTCGTAAATTTTGGCTATTTTGTTATTACTAGAGTATAGATTTAATGTAATATCAAATTGAGAAATATGCTATATAAAAATGTAGGTAGGCAATTGTTAAATATGTAGGTACATGAGTAATTAAGAAATTTAAGGTAACGTCCAATAGTTCGTTTATTTATTGACCAAGTATTTATATTTATATTAGAAAATATATCTCATTTTCAATTTTTTCAAGTTTCGGTTAGTGAAACTGAGAAATTCTTACAATCAATTTTTTAAAAAAAAAAAATCGATAGTCAACTAATTGCTTCTGCTATCGGAACGAAGTCGCCACGAGTGACCGAGGTCATTAAGGAGCTGACTCGTGAGCGAGAGGTCTGGAGTTCGAATTCCGCCAGAACCGTCCTCCCTAATTGAGCTTTTTTCCAGGTTTTCCTCAGTCCTCATAAATGGCAAATGCCGGGGAGGTACCCTAAAATTAGGCCTGAAACCTTTCTTTCCTTTAAAATCCTTTCCTAATTTATCATTTCATCTCGTAAATCATCAGTGTCCACCGCCTGTGATGCCTCAGTAGTAAAAACGGACGTTAAACACCATTAAAAAAACATATCACAACGAATGCTATACTGTCGAAAAACAAATGTCTGGAAGGGAATATATTGGTGTGATGCATAGTATAATCAGCGAAATCACCACATCGGCGCGTATTTATACAGAGGAACTGTGCTAGCAATCATATTTCCATTTTTGGGCACAGCTCAAATTTTAGTGGAGACTACAACACCATCTCACCTGGTACACGCCTCCTAGACCCAAAACCGCGGGTTCAATCCCGGCCAGGGTCGATGGATTTTGTCTGACAGTAAAATTCTGAGCGTGTCGTCCCTCGGAAGGGAAGTAAAGCCGCGGTTTCCTTGTCGTACATTTACGGCACGATAAAGAATTTCCTGCTTGAAAGAAGAGGCCTCTGAGCAAAATGCATAGGCCGTTTCACACCTGGATTGAATGGGGCGCTGACGCCTGGCATGTTTAAGAGCGGCGGTAAATAAATTTAAAAAGTAACCTGGTACATTCTGAACTACATACCTGGCTTATGGAAAAGTTCTTGTTTTCTTGATAATATGGGTAGGCAACTGAAATCACATGTATGGAAATAAACTGAGCTCTTTGGAATGACTCAATGCCGATACGGTTTCACTCTCAAACTCTTTCACAGTCAGAAGAAAAATTTCCTATCTGATTTCACAATTTCGAAGTGCTTACTGCAGAATATCAGAGTTTGAATCCAGATTGCCAGTTTGGGGAAGGCAGAGGTATTAATGGCGGTTGCTTGTAGTATTTGTACACCATAGGGAGATAAATATAGCCGATAATATTGTGTTAACTTCCTGGATGTATCTCTGTGTATTGCAAAGTATGGGTCAGGCAATTAAAATGAACTGAGTTCATATTAGTTTTTCATTTTCGACATTAGTCAATGCTCAAGCGCTGACAATACAAATGTATTTTTTCAGCTTAAACGCCAGCGAAGATATTATCGGTGCCATAGTTAACAACTGGCCAAAATTATGACTTGTTTTGGGAACAAGAAAGAAAAATGTTTGAAATGTTTCATTGCTTTGAATTTAACGACAATGAGTAACTCATAATGTTAAAACATGAAAATTGTGTTTGTGGTGTGAAATATGTAATATTATACACCAAAATAAATAATAATGCTGTAAATAGTGTTAAGATAAATAAAATTGTGTAGTGTGATGAAAAACGTGTAATATTATATCAAATAAATAAAATATGTAACTAAAACTCATGGAAAATATTTGTATTTATGTAACTAATACACATTTGCCTTCCCTTGTGCATAAATGCGTGGCATTAAAGTAACTGCATAAAATGTGGTATCTAGTTATCACCATCTCAGTATTTTTTTGCTTCTCCCTTTTTTTTTATTAGCCTTTTTTTTCTTTTTTACGTTTAGAGAATACACATTTAGATACCCACTTTAAATTTTTTTAATGTAATTACATGACAGAATTAAAGATGTCGCTTTTAGCATCAACATTGTGTCGAACATACCCAAAAGGTAGCCACAACACACGAACTTTGTTTGTCAGTAGATTACACAGAATGATTACAAAGTTTCGATCCATTTTTGAGAAAACGGTTGGTTATGTGTTTCTTTTATAGGCTACCTGAGAGGTGCTATTCACTAAAGAAAGACTGGCTGCTACGCGCACGTGTTTGGTGGATTTACTTATCAGTAGACTCAAGCGGACTTTAAACGATATGTACATAAACCCACTCTCACCAGGGCAAATATCAGACTATTGGTTCAGAAATTCAAGACCATGGGTAGTGTGAAACGTTCTGGTAGGCCCAGTGTGCCAACTGAAACCATGCTACAGGTAGAGGATGCAATTAGCAGAAGCCCAAAAGCATCAACCAGGAAACTGCTCCACTACACCTTGAAACAAACGGTCATAACACCTCCAAATACAACATAAGTTGGAAAAGGAGGACTACGCTGGTCGCGAAGCGATGTGTGCCGACTTGTAGGCAGTGGAAGAGGATAATTTGCTGCAAAGTGTGCTCTTTAGCGATGAAGATACCTTCCACATGTAACATGGTCAACCGACACAACCGCAGAGCGTGGACAGATGAACAGACAAATGAGATCCCCAAAAGTCAATATGCGTTTGGGGAACAAAGTCTAAGGTGTATGGACCATTCTTCTTCACAGAACCCACAGTGACAGGCATTTCGTACCTCGAAATTGTGCTGTTCTTTCTATAACACAATGACTTTTGGAAAAAAAGGGTTTGCAACAGGATGGAGCACCCTCTCAATTGCCTGAAGCCACATTACCCATTCACAATTAAGTAAATCGGTAGGGCTTCATGCCACATCAGGGATCCACTTACCCTGATCTCATACCTTTTGATGTTTTTTTGCTCGGATATACGTTAAATCACAAGTGTACAACATGAAAATGAACTCTATTGATCATTTAAAGGACCGTATTACGCTTGCGGTGCTTAAACCACACCTGCGATGCTAGAAAAGATGTTTCGTGAAACGGTACGTCGTTGGGAGTTATATAGTAGGGAAGTGCAGAGTGGTCGTATGGAATAAACTTAGCTGGATTATTTGTATGTTAGGGTTTACATTCACTGTATTTGTTTAAATTAAATATTTTTCTTTCTTCTTCTTCTTTTATTTTTATTCTACTCCTTTATTTTTACAAAAATAGATCGAGATTTTATAATCATCCTGTACATTACCAAGTTAACTTTTATTGATCTGCTTCTGGTGTAAATGATGAAACTAGAAACTTTCTCAACTATTGCTGATAAATATTTTAATGAACTAAATAGATCACTAACTTGAATAGTGTTTAACGCTCGTTTTTACTACTGCGACACCACAGGCGGTAACACTAATGATACATGAGATGAAATGATAAATTGGGAAAGGATTTAGGAATGAAACGTTCCAGGCCTAAGTTTAGGGTACCTCCCCGGCATTTTCCATTTATGAGGACTGAGGAAAGCTGGAAGAAAACTCAGACAGGGAGGACGGTCCTGGCGGACCTCCCACTCATGAGTCCGCGCCCTAACGACGTCGGCCACCAGTGGCGGTCATCATTAACTTAACAGATATTTAAATAATTATCTCATGACCACATACTTGAGTTTAAAAGTTAAATTAAATTACCACGAGAAAATTGTCATCTTGTACGAATTGTATTCGACGCCATCATTCCAGAAGAACTTCTTTGTCTTTAATTTTACTATAAAAAACGAAATATTTGAGGTTATTACGATTGGTTCGAGAAAAATAATTAAACAGTTCGAAGCAAAGGTGATAGGAATGAAACAAATGAGAAGAGAAACAAGAAGAAGAAGAAAAAAAAAAAAAAAAACAACTGCCCATTTAGTTTTTGAGCACCGTGTTATTTAATTTGTGTAATTTTATTCTCATTGATCAGTTTGTTGACTGAAAACATCCGCATAGAATTATTGAATAATTAAACACACTCAAGCTAGCGGACAGAATTTCCAGTGCCAAACACCGAATATCTTTTAAAAGCAGTTTGAGAATTGCGAAGCGAGTTAGGCATGATTTCAAGTTCTTTAGGATTTTCTCTTTAGTTAAGGTTCAGTGCGAGATGCAAAAGAGAGAGAGAGAGAGAGAGAGAGAGAGAGAGAGAGAGAGAGAGAGAAGAGAAAAAAGGGGGAAAAGAAAAGGGGGGAGGGGAAGAGGAAAAGAACTGTAAAAGTGGAAGGTCAAAATCAACTAAAGATAAGAGCAATATAGAGACAAGGAAATTGAAGATGTTATACATACAGACCACCTCACTTTCCCGCTAATTTCATTGTCGGAATTATCAATTGCTTTAAAGAGCCCTACGTATTGGGGCAAAAACAAGTGTGCAAGTAAATGGCAATAACTGAGGATATTTCCGTTACATCGGCACGTAAAAATCACCAATACATTTCTATGCAAACTTGAATCGATAGATATCTCAATAGAAAAATAAATGAAAATTTCGATATGTTAAATTTGATAGGCAGCCCAGAAGCAGAAAAGGACCATCAAATGTCATTGTAAATATTGAAGAAATGAGATAAAGATGCTAAGTAGGCCGGAGTTAAAAAGAAATAAACGGAGAAAGACAGTCGAAATAAACGGAGAAAGAGGAGAAGGAGATGGTTTTTAATGATAGCTGTCTGGGGTTCTTACCCAGACTGTGAAAAACGCAGTCGTTGTCCCCATGACCTTCGTAGCTGGCCAGGGGACATTGCACCATATTATCAAAACATTATGCAAAAGTGTAGGAAGATGATGTAACACGTCTAAAGCTTACAGGTTTTTCAGAAAATTCTTTCCTGTTAGATAAATGCCGGGTCATGAGTTGGGGAAACAAGCCCAGGATTACAAAACACAATCCTCTATTTGGCAACAAAAATGCACTTTTCAGAGAAGCGTTTGTTTGACGAACACCCTCCTTCGCCACACGTTCCCCTCCCTGCTCTCCCCTCCATGTGACGGTTAATTCATTCCGAGTGCGCCACGCACGCACGCTAGCCGTAGTGAACTGCCTTCCCCACCCCTCCATTTAGGACCCTCCCCTCTCCCTCAAGACACCACAAGGCTCCCTCCCCGAGTTCTCCCAGCATGTATATATGAATGTCGGTTACGGTAGCACAGCATACTCTCGGCGAACAAGATACACAGAAGATCTTTGGACATTTGTGTACTGTCGGAAAGACTCGAGTGCACAACATTTTTTGTTTGTTTATAATCATCTGAACAGCGTGGTTTGCGGCACCGTCAGACGTTAGCGGAAGTCTTCCATATCTCAAGCAGAAGGAAATGGAGAGTTTACAACGACTACCTGCATTGGTCCTTGCCCTCGTGGTGGTGGTGCTGGCACTTGTTGCGGTCTCAGACGGAGCAGCTGTTCACAACAGGGTGAGTAGGTCTAGGCCATCTGGTGCATACTGAAGCAGAAGTAGCTACCCGGAAGAAATACTATTGCTACAATTGCATTTTAATAAAGTCTGTGATTTATACTTTACCCTGATTTCATCAGCACCATTAAGTTAAACTCGCAGATACTTAACAAGTTTTAGATCAATAATAGGAACATGCCCTCAGCACCGGCAGAATACCGTGACAGTCGAACATCAACTGATTTTTGCTTCATTCTGCATGTGACGAACAATTCCTTTGTATAAATACGCACCGATGACGCGATTTCTGTGCCTGACGCTAAAATATTCCTTTTCAGACACTTCTTTTTCAGCAATATTGCATTTCATTCCGATAACACAAGAACTTTTTAAATTGCATGTAACTTGAAAAAATATATAAATGAGACGTGTTTTCTGATATGTATAAATCTTTGGTCAATAAAGGAACCGTGAAACTGCAGTATATCACAAGAAAATTTAAGATATGTTAGGCAAAATATGATTTCATATTTATTTTTCTATAATTTGAGACAACCTTTATGTTGCGACAGATACCTAAAGCTTAGTTAAATCATTTTTGTCAAGTTCAGTTATCAAATCGAGTTTGTTTGTGTTTTTTTTTTTTTTTTTTTTTTTGCAGAGCAAGTAAATTAAAATGTGTTTAAAAAGCAGTGGCAATTTTCTAATTCCCAACTGTTGCATTGTATGTGTATAGGTTTAACATAACTTTATTTATAGCTCTATTTTGAATGTCTTGATTTATACCTTCAATTTTGGCTAAAAATGTAAAAAAAAAAAAAAAAAAAAAAAATAATAAAAGTAGCAGTTTTATTTAAATTTATTGGTTTAGGTTAAAGTAAGTATTTTGAATTTTGAATAAACTCTTAAAAGAGACGACTGAAATTTTGTCATTAGTGTCACAATATTTTGACTAAAGGACAATTGTAAAATTTATTTACACTTTTGATAAGCATGTGTTGCAGTATTGCGAAGGTTTAATAACCTGAAACAGTTGGTACATTTTTTATATCTTCAAGATCTACTCCTGTATTCTTAAAATAAATGGATTGCATATGCACATATGAAGGCATCTACATTTAATACTATTATATGGACTACATATATTATTTTAAAGGATTTATCGCAAATAATGATACACACAAACACACACATATATTCGGTACATGACCAGCAAAATTTCCCTGATCTTAAATCAAGGTTGCCCAAATTATGTAAGAAAATACTTCATTAAACATGAGCCTTATATGAGTAAACTAAATTTTCCAACATTCCTGTTCGTTTTTATCTCCTCTCATTCTCATGTATATTTTACCTTGTTTTTATGAAGGCAAAACTCAACTCTCCATTTTAAAGCTTACAACGTATTTCATACGTTACCCTCTGTTCAGTTGTATAAAAAGCAAATACTGCGTTTCAGTTGTATCTAAGACACTGTGATAACGTTTTGATAATAGTTTCGGCACAATATATAGTCTTTAATTTTTAAAATTCACGAATATGCATCAGCTGGGAGAATTCTGCTTTACGGTACCCCTGTGAGTCATACAACCCGCTACGCCAACCGGAACGCATTAACTCTTTTAACATTCTGAAAGAGAAATCCTCTTGCCATGTGTATCTAGAAATTATTGCAAAAAGATTCAATGAAAATTCATTTTATTCTCTAGATAAATACACCAATAAATATTTATCATAAGCACAGATCATTTCTTGACTTTTTCATAAAAATTGATAAAATCATGCATAGCCATTTCATTCAGCCGCACTGGTCAAAGGCTGAGCTGCAGAACTATCAATTAAAATCTGAATATGTAGACGTTATATAAAGAAAAAAATATTATAAGCACTCTTTCCATAGTACTTACTATGGTACTTCGCCCTTATAAAAGTCGCACTTTCAGCGATATTATTTATTTCATTTCTCCGAAAAATCAGCAACATGTTATTATTTTAGTATAGTGTAATGCTGATATTTCAGCACACTGCAGATAAAATACAAATTTGCGTCATTAACTTTCCCCAAGGTTTGATTAAGCAAGAACAAAGTACACACTCAAAGGAAAACACAAATATACCTCTGATCATCAAAATTACAAATATATATAATCTGTAATTTTTCCCTCTTGTGATTTTAAACATACAAAGATTTCAGTGAACGTCAAAGTTTTCTATTTAGCAAGCTCCATTAAAGGTCTTACGGGATTGCTATTAAACAACAGCCAAAGTTGGTTTTTACCGCCAACATCTGTCACTACTTTCCTCACAAACGCGTCTAATGATACACCTGTGGATGAAATCATAATACAAAGACAACACGCGTCTTCTATAACTACTAGCGTTTAAAAGGCATGCGGTGCAGACGAACCATTTCGAATTATGCGTCACAGAACTGTTGCTGAGTACCTGGGTTAAGGCATCACACGCTAAAATGAACGTGAAATACATTTCTAATAAAAAAAGTTTATGAACATAAATATTTAGAAACCATTGATAACGAGCATAGAATAAAAATCTTACAATACTCGCAGTTTAAAACACTGTACCCCATCCTAATGCCTACCACATTTGTGGCTCATGTGCCTGGCGCAGTTCTCAGTTAGGACAATAGCATGGTATTTTCTCATCCTGAACAGTCGAAAAAACAAAATAGTTGTACTGAAATTCATAATTATTGCTTCATTCAATTAGTTTGAAGGTCACTGTTAATCTATATGGAATATTAATTTTAAGAAGGAAAAAAAAAATATAAACATAAAGAATGTCAAATATTTTGTCGTTGAATTTACGATTCAGGAAAGGAAATCAATGATAGAAAGATAAATGAAACATTAATTTGAAACAATGCTTAATGAAATATTTACCATATAATTATCTAGCATAACACTGCACCTAATTTTTTTTTGACGTGTTTAACGCCCGTTTTTACTAGAGGCATCACAAGCGGTGACACTGATGATACATGAAATGAAATGATATATTGGGAAAGGAGTATTTTTTAAGGAAGGAAACGTTCCAGAAGGAACCTTTGAGTAACTTCCCGGCATTTACCATTTATGAGGACTGAGGAAAACCTGGAAAAACCCTCAGTCAGGGAAGATGGTCCTGGCGGGATTTGAACCCCAGACCTCCCGCTTACGAGTCCGCGCCTTAACGACCTCGGCTACCCGTAGCGGTACTTACAAGCGAATGCAATAAATAAACAAATAAAAGTAAGCAGTATTTACGATGCGACAAGGTTGTGTTGGTAAGCTACGAGGAAAATTATGCAAATCAGGCAATATCATTAACATTTAAATAGTCAAAATGTTCACTTCTAGATATGAGATGTTTTTAGGGTAAATCTTAATTGATTTCTTATTAAATCGCATGACACAAATATCTTATAAGGACAAGTAAGTTTAGACCATTTCCTCTTCAGTGGTGTAGGGTTCAAGCGAGCGAAATGTACAGGCCATCGTCTCTCCTTTTGGAAACTCAAGATCTACCTTAGGGCTTTAAGTTTCGCCACCTCAGGTGTGTCTAGCAGGTATAGCCTGACTGATGAAATTACCTGCTCTTGGGATCCATTCTCTGGCATTCTGTAAACAGCTGTCGTGCTGTTTCCAGAGATTGGCAGGGGTCTCGTTCCAGGTGGCGTTTCCTCAAAACGACCACCTGTTCAGCATTATAAATTAATTTAACAGCGACTAAAATGTACCTCATGCGCGAATTCATATGCAGATAAAGGAAATCTATCTCTGATATGCTCTTTTGCTCGCATCTAAGGCTTGGCTTGTAGACTGCTATTTGATTAAGATTATTATTATTATTTATAATTTATCTTTCCATAAATATTTTTTTTCCTTACCACCTTTTGCTCATTTACGCCATCATTAATTCATTTTAGTCATCCCTACAAACAACCATTAGATACCCATAGATGTTTGTCTTTCCCTAATGCAACATAACTTTCACCATCATCTCCATTGAGACCGCCAAGGGGGACCGAGGCCGTTAAGGCGCGGATTCGTGAGCAGCAGGTCTGGGATTCGAAATCTGCTAGGACCGTCCTTTCTTCCAGGTTTTCCTCAGTCCTCATAAATAGCAAATGCCCGGGAGGTATCCTAAACTTAGGCCTGAAAAGTTTCCTTTCTTAAAATATCCTTTCCAAATAAATCATTTCATTTTAGTACCATCATTGTCACCGCCTGTGGTGCCTCAGTAGTAAAAACGGGCGTTAAACACCAGATATCCGCTACAATGCCGCAATACCAAGGGGAATACCCACAAGTTCATTAAAATAATCAGTTGGCATTGGGGGGGGGGGGATGCCTGCTGTGGTTAGCGCTGCTATGTTGTAATCTCTGTTAATTATGTTTTTGTTTTTTTCGCTTAAGATTTCTATTTTTTAATCAATGTAATAATGCTGGTACATGCAAATGAATTTTAATATTTCAATGTGACACACTTTTCAACCATTTGCAAAACGTAGACTTTTAAATTTTATTTTCTAAACGTTCAAAGTTCTGCGTCATAGATATTTGGGTGAATGAATGAAATTAATTTAACTTCACCTGCAGTGTTTTGTCTCCTCGAAAACCTTATTTGCGCAAGCAGTAATACCGTATTAGTATCTCAGAGACTAATCTAGAGCTAATGTGATGATACTGCCGCTATAAATTTCTAAATCTGTTTCTTAAAAGATATTCAGACATGATGCCGGAAATCGATGCAACGAGCTTTATCATTTTTATACTCTTATTCTTTATGGCTGAAATAGGCAACGTCATAAAGAACGGAACATAAAAATATGATTAGATAAAATGCTTGAAGCGTAAGTCAGTTTTGATTTACATAGATATACTTTTACTGCCATCTCTTAATCGTTAAAACTAACTTGAGTAAATCTGGAAATAATAAAATGTCCTTTTATAGTTTCCTTTACGCATGCTTTGCTGCAAGATAAGAGACCTCGAGTCAGGCGATGCACTTGTTAAATATATGAAAGCGGAGATAAGATTAGACATCAAACCAAACCTGATTTGTGCAGCAATTAAGCTATTTGTTCCTCAAAAATATTCTTTTACAAGGATAGGCCACATTTTCTCTTTGAGAAAACGAAATAATATAGCAAATAATTGTCAACAAGAGTAATTACGAATTGGGCCTGTAAAACGAGGGAAACAACGCCTATCACTTAATCAATAAACTCGAAAGGTGGGTTGTTTTCCCACCTTGATGTTTGGAGAGGACTTTATACGAGAACAAATGTGCTTATTATTTCCAATATGAGTTACTTGATGTATTTATCTTTATATGAATGGTGCGTAAAAGAAATCAATTTTTAAAATATAAGTTAAGTCCGAAAGGAGGTCAGTTTTAAAAACAGATAAACAAATGAAAGAAGCAAAGCAGTATCTTCTGTTCAAAATTACCTTAATATTGTTTCAAGTGATTTGCAACACAAAAAATATTAACGTTTAACATTGCCAATATATTGCAAATACAGTAAATTTCTTGGGGGTTTAAACGTTCTTCAGATATTCCACCAGAATTTAATATGGATATAAATAATCGTAATGAAAGAAACAAATTATCTAGATCCGGAATTAATCTTGGCCATTTCGATAATTTAATCGGCACTCTACTGGTATCTTCTCCAAATATCGGATCATCCAATTATCTGATGACGGAAGCAGCGACATGGACTTCTTTGGCCGGTAAGCCAGCTGGACTGCACTAGGATCGGAGCAACACAAGAGTCAATGACAGAAACATTTGTGTAATTATAATAAATAATCAATTTAAAAATTTATGCACTTATTTATGCCACAAAAGTTCATTTTTCCGCACATTTCTGACCTCTGCTGATGATATTACTCGATACCCTTCTTAATTCTCTCTGAGAAATTATATTGGGAGTTTATCTTCAAATAATTCGGTTTCGATACGGACATGCGCATTATTTATACACATTGGTGGAAAACTTGCCATTTAGGGTTCTTAGCAGACTTTATTCTAGGATTTAGACATGTGTGGTTTCCATCACTTTCAAGCAACACTCAAGGCCAACGAAGCAGTTCGGTAAATCCCGCTCGCCCCCGACTTATCAGCTAATGCACTCTCCCGACTTCCCATCAGTCATCGAATAGTTGGAGACCCGATATATAAGAAACATGCAAACAACCAAAACTCTCTTCCTCTTTTCGATTTATATCAACCTCTAGAAATTCTGAGAAAACCATTATGATGACCTTTATCCTATCCTTTCAATTGAATCAATGTGTTTGCAATCAACTGTGTTTTTATTTTTTTTTTTTTTGTCCGCAATATTTTTGAAGCAGAATTATGCCCTCCCCCGATGAACTCGCCCAAAAGTGGAACTTGCCTCAGCAACTCACTTGTTGCAGTTTTGTCTTACTCGGCGCTTTAAAAACACTTTATTAAAGAGCTGGTCCTGGTGGTGTAGTGGTAACCATTCTTGCATCCTAAACCCAAGATCGCGGGTTCTATCTCGGCTAGAACCGATGAATTTTTTCGGGCGTAAAAAGCCTAAGTATGCCTTCCTTCGGAAGGAAAGTAAAGCCGTGGGTCCCGTGTCGTGCATTTACGGCACGATAAAGAACCTCAAGCGTGAAAAAAGAGGCCTCTGAGCAAAGGTTGTCGGCCATTTCATGGGTGGCTGATGACCTGAGATGTTAAGGAGCTTCTCAACTTTACTGTAGTATATTGGAGGAATGAACAAGGAAAAAATGTGTATTTCCAAAATTGTGATAATTAAACTTAAGTAACTCGGCCACGGTGGTCTAGGGGCGACGCGCTCTTGTTTGACGGATTTTACTTATTTTAATCAAGTATTTGGAATTAAATTAATTTTTATTTTGTGTTTAAGTGCTTTATTTATTTTTGTTTCGTTTACATTGTAAATCACACCAATATTTGTAATAATAACATATATAAATTCTTAGAATAGCAAATACACAAGATTGAACACAAGATTTGCGAGTTGAATCCGGCCAAAAGCGATATATTTTTCTGGACATAAAAGTCTAGAAGACAAAATTACTGACAATTTCATATCTAGATATGAAATATGATAGACATAATGCTTTGTCTTTATACTTCATCAGGACCCGGAGCAGGTCTTACGTCTAATCCTTGGGAGTTGATGACGGTAAATCATCTTAGACTTGCTCATCCTTAAAACAACTCCAACGATCGTTATTCTTTCAGTTTTCATTTTATTCAGTCTTAAATTAACTCTATTCCTGACACTTACTTTAAGGATAATAGTTTGCTCTCATTTGTCAAATGGTAAACATAACTAACTTGAACATAAATGAGTATTACACCTAATGCCAAACTTTTTCTCAGTCATCATAAATGGCAAATGCCGGGGAGGTACCCTAAACTTAGGCCTGGAACGTTTCCTTACTTAAAAATAAATCCTTTCCCAATATATCATTTCATTTCATTTCATTTCATTTCATGTATCATCAGTGTCCATCGCCTGTGGTGCCTCAGTAGTAAAAACAGGCGTTAAACACTATTTAGTAAAGTTCGTGCCTAGGTACCACTACCGGTGTGCATAGTTTTCACTTCGAGACAACTTTCGTGTTCTGGAAGTTAGGTACAAAGGATATATTGCTACCTGTGACTGCTTAGGAAAAGTGCGGGTCTGGGTCAGGAGCTATATTTGCCGAAACGTTGTTTACAAATACGAGGAACAAAACATTTAAAATATTTGCGCCAGTTCAGAATTAACAGTAAACGAGAACGCGTAAACACGAATATTCAGTTGATGGGCAAACATATCTTTTAATCGCTAACAGTTGATATATGCAATATCATTCCTAGCGTTACCAGATGCGGCAACAACGCGTTGTAGAGGTGAGATCGGCCCGAACAGCTGAGTGCATACACTGTTACGTCATGAAACGAGACCCTCAGTCTCCTTCCGCTTGCAATCTTATTGACTTTAGTGAGCTTATTGCTTTTTAGTGTTCATAAAGCCTGAAACACTAATTGAAATATTCATTTGTGATAATGTTATAGCATATAGAGTTGTTTGCTAAACACAGAGTCCTGTAAAAATACAATTTTTGCATCTGTAGTGATATGTATCAATATATCCTTTATTGATTGATTATCTGTTGGTAATTGTTTACAAAACAAGACTCTCAAATTCGTAGATTCTTGTAGGCCTTGTAAAACTTTATAACTTATATATATATATATATATATATATATATATATATTTTATTATTTTTATTTTTATTTATGGACGCTCTTTAACAGCTCAGGTCATCAGCGTCCCATTCAACTCAGGGCATGAAACGGCCGACAAATTTTGCTCAGAGGTCTCTCTTTCAGGCTTGAGGTTCTTTTTCGTGCCGTAAATGTACGACACGGGACCCACGGCTTTACTTCCCTTCCGAAGGAAGCCATACTTAGGATTTTTACGCCCGAAAAAATCCATCGGTCCTGGCCGGGTTCGAACCCGCGATCTTGGGTTTAGCAGGCAAGTATGGTAACCACTCACCACCAGGACCGACATATATACATATATACATATATATATATATATATCGATATTACAATTATTTTTGTAATAAAAAGTCTGTTAATGTCATGTTTTATTTATTTATTTAGTTGATTTTCCTCTTTGGGGAGTAAAAAATTAAAATAGTTTTTTTTTGGCGGTGTAAGACAGACTTCCAGTTTTTATAATTAAATTCATAGTTTCGGCCTAAGTTGTAACAAGTTGATGAATGACAGATATTTCAAACGCTGTGTGTCATTCAGGAGCATTCACGTGCTTCGGATTAATTCCCTCGGCTGCCTTACGCCCACCGAATTTGAAGGAAAAATATGAATGGAGGAATGTACACTTTTTATTCTTTCCTAACTTCTCAATCCAAGAAGAGATTTACTACTGCGTAGTAATAGGTCAAAGAGCATCAGAGATTATTTATTAATGCAGAGAATATACACTTTGTGTGTGCTTTTTTTTGTGAAATTATGTGTGCGTCGAAGTTCATTGGGTTATCGTGAATGGGACAAGTGATGAATGACTATGACGGACATGACCCCGGAGGGTTCAACTTGCCACAAGGTCGCCCCGTGCTGGGAGACACTAAGCGCTGTTTAAAATTCACTGGGACTATGTAATACTGGAGTCACGTTTAAGACCGCCGTGCTGTCGATCGAACTTGTCCACTTGAATTGGATGTTTTTAGTTGTTAATTTGTGTAATAGTGTAACGTCATAGTTTTCCTCATCGAACAGGTATAAAATCCATTCCCACCTCGAATGTACTATTTCTTCCTTCTGTTCTTTGTACAAAACGGTGTGTTGGTCCTGTTGGTGTAGTGGTAATCATACTTGCCTTCTAAACCCAAGATTGCAGGTTCAAACCCGGCCAGGATCGATGGATTCTTTCTAGCGTAAAAATTTAAAGTATGTTTTCCTTCGGAAGGGAAATAAAGCCGTGGGTCACGTGTCGTACATTTACGGCATGATAAAGAACCTCAAGCCTGCTCTGAGCAAAATTTATGGGCCGTTTCACGCCCTGAATTGAATGGGACGCTGATGACCTGAGATGTTAAAGAGCATCTGTAAATAAACCAAATCAACACAACGGTACGAGTTTTGTCAATTTAATAAGCTATTTATACAAATGATTAATAATGAAACGTGTCATTGTCGAATTCGATCTATTTACTATGCAGGCGTATGAGGCAAATTGATCGGCCGTTTCACGCCCTGATTTGAATGGGACGCTGATGAACTGAGATGTTAAAGAGCGTCCGTAAATAAACCAAATCAACAATCAACACAACAGTGCGAGTTTTGTCAATTTAATAAGCTATTTATACAAATGATTAATAATGAAAGTGTCATTGTCGAATTTGATCCATTTACTATGCAGGCGTGTGTTATTTTAATGTACAAGTACATTATAGGTAGATAAGCCATTAAATACTGCTTTCAATTTTCTTTGTTATTCTCGAATATAGAAAACGCAGTTCAGAAACTTGAGGTGGAGCAGTTAAAAGTAGATCTAAACTGAACATGCAACTTATAGATCCGGAAATACGCCTGCAAACATGCACGATATCGTCATTGTCAAGGACACGAAACTAAAGCGTCAATCTGATTTTGTTATGGCCGCGGTCGGTTCATCTTATTAACTTCCATCAGTGACCGAAAGTCATGTTGGATAGTTAACACTGCAGTCAGCCGTCGCACACAAGCAACTGCTGGCAATAATAGATTGTTGCGTGAACCGTACTTCATGCAGACATCTTCGTTTACTGTCATTGTAAAATGATTGTCTAGGAAATTCCTTTGAGAAATGACACCGCGGTTTCCAAGACTTCGAAACTCATTAAATAATATAGTAAGATAATTGAATTCTCCTGAAAAGCAACGAAACGATAACGAAATAAGTCGATGTGATGACTCAATTTTGTTAAAGTCACATTTATTCACTTCTTTTAGGCATTTTTTCCGCTTAGAAAGTAGAGAGAAGCTAATTATGCAACGTAAATATTTCTGAGGACGTAAAAGAAAAACTTAAACAATTAATAGGCATAGTTCTAATGTCATACAAACCGAAACAGAGGAGTGCAAAAAATGTGTATACATGTTAACATGAAAAATATCTGCTTTAAAGCTTTATTAACAGATATATGTATACATTGATGCCACATCTCAATTCAGAATTAAAAAGTTAAGTATAGATAACCACTATTAAAGTAAGAATATATTTTTGAGCCCCTCTGTATATGTAAATTTCAAAGAGGTCAGTTATAGTTATGCCTTCAGTAGGTCTTATCACTTTTCTTCATGATTTATTACTGCGTGCCTATCTGTTGGATAAATTTCATGTTAATTCTTTTGATCATCAACCTTTTCACTCCTGCAATTTAAGTTTCGAAAATCTCATTGTATTGCCCTATATTACCAGTAATATACATTATTCAAAAAGATATTAAAAAAAGAAAAGTAACTCTCCTGGACAACAGTGACAAAATATTTTGAAGGAGAGTGAATAGCGTTGAAATGTATGTGCAAAGAATAAACCGAAAAATTCCAAGTAACTGACCATTCTTGTGGGCGAGTTCACTTTCTGGGCAAACATTTGAAAGTGTGCGCAAAAATAAATTTAGAAATATAATATAGGAACTGAACAATTTTTATGGATGAATCCATTTTCTGAACTCGGGTCGTTTTTGAAAATCGTATGCAAATACCTACAGAGAGAGAAAAAAAAAAAAAAATAGGCTACTCCAGTTGCTCTCAAGACGCAGGGATGAGAGCGCTCAAGTTTTAGCAGCAGTGCAGTGAAAGCACATCACTGCAAAAACAGAGTCACTCACATCAATCTTTCACAAAGACAGAAACCAGCTGCAAGACATTGAAATATCAACAACTGGAGAATCAATACCCAGATAAGCTGACTTAAATATCGGTGACACTCTGACCTAGTGATGCAAGGCACCGATTTTTCTAGAAGATACCTCGCTATGGTTCGATTTGTGGATAAGAAAGGAACTGATGTCACACCCACTGTGTCGCAACTGGGGGCAACATTACCACACAGGTTCTTATCTAATTCTCATTGTTTACAAACTGGAACTGATGATAACAGCGTAACTTTGGCATTATCCTTTGTGATTCTGAGGCTAAACATTCCAGATGAGATTAATCAGTTTCCAAGCTAAATAAATCCTTTGTCGATTACTTTTGTCTTCAAGTAGGAGGATAATAGTTGATAACGAAGTAGTTGGTGTTAATTATAGTAGAAATAGAAAAAGAGAATAAACATGAACTGTACAGAAAAAACATAATTTTTTTTAATAAAAGTAAACTTTAAGCAATAATTTTAATACAATGCAATACAAAAAAATAAATAATATAATTCTGTTGTGGAGACTGTAAGGAAATAAAAAACAAAGTGACCTTTATAATTACTATATTTGCTGACATATGTCAATAAATAACATAGAGGGTCAGAACATAGCGACCATTTAATGCAAAAATAAGCAAGCTACTCCAAACAAAAGTATACTCTAATTTAACAATAAATTAAACTGACAAAATAAGTTATATATTTGGTAAAAATAGTACCAAGGAATTAACAAACAAGCAGGAAATATTTTAAAAGAAAAAAAAATAGACGGAAAGAAAGAAAGATATTGAACAATTATAGAAATGTTATAGAAATGGCAACAAAACAGTTATTTGAATTGAAATAATCTGCAGCTAAAAAACAAAAATTTAAGAAGCTTACCACACTAAGAAATTGATAAACCACTGTTCCTTATATTAGTGGCTGTTCTCATATATCAGCTTCTACTAAAGGACAAAATTTCATGCATGTATTTTGCGTTCATATTATATGTAATGTTTTTTTTTTTCCCCACTTAATCTAAGGTTTGGAGTCAAAGTCAGATAGGAAAACTCGAAAACTTGAACCACAGATTCTTAGCCTATTGCATTGAAGCTCTTCCATATTCTAATAATGTTGAAGGTATTCCCATTGTAGAAATAATCTTCTACATTCATTTGCTTATTTGCTTACTATACTTTTCTTTGCAATCTATAAAAAATTATAGTTAAAAGAATTATTTCTTATAAAATTGTCCATTTAAAATTTTGATATTTATTAATAAAATTTATCTTTTAATGAAATAAAAGTATAATTTCTGTATAACTTTCAAGAAATACTCAGCCAGTAAATGACAAATGTTCTGCACCGTGATTTCAGTGAATGGATGTACAATATTTCTTTAAAACAAATTAACAAAAAATTGTTAGTTGCCTGATATATGTATTGTTAGTTAGTTACCCTACTACATATCCTTTATTGATTTAATTACAGTCCTAAATTATTGCATTTTTCAACTATTCTTATTGATATGATGTTAAATACTTGTTTCATAAATATGTTTCTCTTGTTAACAGAGGTCAGTGTCAGAAACAAGTCCCACAGGCGATATGTCACTGGTGAAGACATGCCACAGTAGTACACCTTGTGGCTGGGCAGTTTACATTCCCTTCTCACGCCGTGTGGACTACTTCATGAAGAACACGTAAGTTTATCCACCCATTAAAGAAATTCATTGTGATTTATTTCTGCAAAGATCCAATTAAGCCATTTTTATAGAATATTTTATATTATTTTTATGAAAAGTAATGGGAGAGTCAGCTAGAGTTAAATCCATTATGCAGTGAAAGGGCAAGAACTTCTGAAGCAAGTTGTGTGTTTATTACTAGGTACATAGGGATGTGTGATTAAGATATACAGTTTACCAGTTCAAAATATTTTGTAATACATAAATGGTTTTGCTTGAATTGAAATGAATAATTTTATAACTACAAGTTCAATGATCTCCTCTGAGTAGGATATTTAGAACATTCTTTATGGTTTCACTTACATGAGATTTACTCAGGACATATGTTTCGTGTAACTTTTTCTACATCATCAGCTGTTAAACTACTGGATCATTTGTAGAAGCCGGGTAGGTAGGTATCCAGGTTGACTCTGGTGGCCTAGTGGTAAACTTAAATAAAGTACTGTCTGCTTCCAGAATGTCATAATTCATAAGGTTGTGCTCATGTTTTTTTTTATATAAATCATTTCCCATATGTTTATTTCTTTCGATTGTTGGACAGTTTTTAATAACTTGATACCTTTTTCTATTTCGTGGTTTTCATTCATTTATTCAAGTTATTAAAAACTGTTTAACAATTGAAAGAACTAAACCTATGGGAAAGGGTTTATATAAAAAACATGAGCATAACCTTATGAATTTTGGCATTCTGGAAGCAGACAGCACTTTATTTAAGTTTATCACTAGACCACCAGAGTCAACCTGGATACCTACCTACCTACCTACCTACCTATCTACCCAGCTTCTATTAATGATCCAACAGTAGTTTAACAGCTGATGATGTGGAAAAAGTTCCACGAAACATGTCTTGAGTAAATCTCGTGTAAGTGAAACTATAAAGAGTGTTCTAAGTAAGGATACTTAGAACACTCAGAAGAGATTATTAGTGGGTGTTTGACTGTGTTTGATTCCGAATTGAATTAGTATTTAAAATTAAATCAAATTTTTTATTTTGAATATATAATACTGTGTTCTGTTTGTTTTGTTCACCTTCTAAGAATAGGTGCATCTAATAAGAGATTACAACTAAGTGAAAGTATTTATTTCATTTTTGCAGATGTGAATGCCCTAAAGGAAAGGACTGCGTCAGGACTGAGGATGACCTTTCAGTAAGTGCTTATGTATACAAGTGTCAGCCCTCAACAACGCCAGTTCCTGAACCAGAAGAGGGTTCTTGAACACCTTTTTGATGTGAGAGTGCTAATAGACTTCATCATCATCATCAGTCATTATCATAATGCTCCTGGTTGGACCAATTGGAAGCTTTTTTTTATGAATGTTCCTTGTACAAATGCATTGCCTTTATTTTTGTTGTATCACGTATAAGATAAGAGATGAGGTGCTAAATCAAAACAGCTAATAGCAAATGAAACTCATTTGTGACTGAAGCCTGTGTGTGAAACTTATAGAGTGAAAGCTGTTTGAGGCTAAGCAAACATGAGAAATACGAAAATTAGAACTAATGATTAAATGACAATGAAAATAATGTTGATGCTCATTTTTTTAATAAAACAAAGAGAGATTTTCAGTAGTATTTGTATTTTGTATCCAACAAAATCAAATCAACATTACCAGCAAAGTGAAAAATCTGTTAAAATGTTGTAAACTTGTGATCGACTATGATGAATGATAAATGTACATTTATGTTAATATCTTCATACATATGTTGTAGTTTTTTAATGAGCTAGATATATTTTTATAAGTTGTATATATCATCCTATAAAATGTAAGGTATTTTTCATTACGCTGTAAAACATATGCATTGTCTGTTCATTTGAAACTCTGATGACTACTGATATCACAGGGGATATGTCATTGCATTTACTAGACTATTCTCCAGCTTCAACTTCAGTGTAACGTGTGGATAAGCAGAGTTAATAATTCATGTCTATATGTTAAGGTAGAAAACACCTCTTGTTTCTACACTATTCTGGCTAAAAAGGATATCAGTGTCAGTAAATTAGTTAAATTTAGAATACATAAATTGAAGTATAAGTGCCCATTTTCAGAATGTTGATAGAAATTACTGAGCCTGCAATTTCAGGAATGCGTGCAGTTAAGAAAATGAATATAACATGTTCCCTATGCTTAAAAGTTATTGGAAATGATTGGTAAGCACAATCCAATATAATTAATGTTGAACATTCCAATTTAATGGAAAAATTTATTTACATGTTATATATTAGTCGAAACGTTGGTTACGATATTTGAACACTATTATATTACCTCATTTATTAAAGAGATGCATAATATGCAGTCCAAAAGGCTTAACCTCCAGTGACAGTCTACACAGTATGTATATATCCTTTGTAAATTGGCAGAAATATTTCTTGTTTAACTTTATCTCACAGTTTCTATTTAGCAATAACAATTCAGACAGTATATACATATCTCAGATATCAGTATTTCTAGTTTGTACTTAAAAAATCAATGGAAACAAAGCAGCTGCAGAGCCAATAAAACTCTTATTTGGGTGCTAATATATTGTAACTTTCGTATTACAATGCTCCATAATTGATTATTCAAATTCTAAGAAATAGAGATCTGACATTTTCTGAAAAATGAAGAAAAATATTTTGTGTCACAGAGATAGAGACATAATTTATGGCGTTATTCCCCGCTTCCAAATAAATTAAATATCAGCTGAACATGTTTTCTTTGGTAAATTTCGATTGCTATAATGTTCCCTTCTCTTAGTTTATTGAACGTACCATTGCTCAGGTGGTTCTGCAGTGCTTTGTATACATATAAACTAATTGCAGAGAATTCCTTAATTTCTTTATTTGTAGTTGAAATACATAATAATATATAATCAATGTAGTATGATGTAAGTATTTTATAATCTAATGGGATTCATCATTCATTTTTGAACATTCACATCTTTATTTACTTTAGCTAATGTGGTTTAGTTTTGTTAATGTAAAAACATTTTGATTTCACTGCAAGCATATGTATTTATTTTGTCATTCAAACATTAAGAACAAAACATTGATTCTGTGTGTCTTCTTATTATTGATGTCATTAAGTATTTATTGATGAATTAAATATGTCTATAATATTTGTATTTATATACAGTATTTTGTTTACTTTTGTTATTTACAAAAAATGTTTTCACAGAAAAATCACCAAAAATGGCAGTTCAATAAATGATGCTGTTTAAAATTATTTCGGCAATTATTAATTTACCTTTCATTATAGACCTTCCTTTATATATACATATATGACAGAAAAAAATTTTAATTGACTCAAAGTAGCAACAGTGTGGCAATGGTTAGCACTGTTGCAGCCAGTTTGGGAATGGAAATCTGATTTTACCTTCACTTCTCTTAACTGTAATAAGATAAAATCTAGAAGTTAGCTCTTAAAGCTATACAACTATAGACTGCTGGTGAGATGTTTTGCTGGCTCACTAAGGAGTAATCGGATATCTTGCACTTAGGACAGAAATTAAAAATGATACTTCTAACCAAAATTTAAGATTTGGTACAGAAAATTGATAGAAAAAAATGTGAAACATAAATTTAAACTGAAGTTATAATAAATATTCAGATCAAAATGAGACATTGTTATGTTGGAAAAATTAGTGAATTAGCTTTGTAATAAATTTCAAGAAAGAGGCAGATATGTTCTTTTCTAGATTTTCTGTATTTAAAGGGAATGGTAAATGTTGCCGCATCAATTTAAAAAAAATTAAATTTTTGGTTAGGAACAGAGTCTATGAAAAATATTTATATTATAATGGACCATGGAAGATTCTCATTAAGGCATTAATATACAAAAGAACTCAATTGTGTGCATCCAAGGCTGAATTTAGACCTAGAATTTTGCCTTAAACTTGGGAATTAAAATACCAACAAATTACCAAATCTAGAAATCGAAGGAAAGCTCATATTTTTATGATAGTTTTAAATATTTTGATTTTTCTTTATTATATTCAGGAAAAGTAAGGTTACATCTACAAATATGATTGTGAATTGACTTTTTAATCAGTTAGGATTGTGGTCATATCTCTACTGACAAGCTATTCATATGTAGTAGGTTGAATGCATTACATGTCTGAGGTAGCCAAATATAACAATGTTTAGGTAACATACATTCAATGATCAGAGCAATGATAATATTTTATTTTTTAGTTTTCATATAAAATAATGGCTGGTTCAACTATTTACAATATACGTATGTCAATGCAAATGTTTAAGTTTCTCTAAAAATAGTAATAGTAAGTTTTACCTCAGGCCTGTATTGGGGTATTGAGTACACTTACCCCCTTCCCTAGTAATTTTGAAAATTGGTTGAACCGAAATAATTTATTGAGGTGTATATTAAAATATACAATATATATTTGTCTCCTGCCTTCCCAATATTATGCTCACAAGTTTTATCAACTTATCTAAATGCATCAGGTTACACTATCTATCTACAAAATATTCTTTCATTCTTGGCGTTCAATGAATCATTGAAATTATCAGACAATTTTTTGTCACTGTTCATTTGCTGGATGGTATCTCTCCTGAATAACTAGTGAACACTGCTCAAATACCTTATAGAAGCTACATTAAAATGTGCAAAGTGGCAATTTCCTTATTGTGGACCAAATGTAGGTAAAAAAGGTAGTCATAAGTTATGTGAGCCAAACAAAGGCTGCAAACTGAATTATTTAAATGCTTTTGCATGCATTTAAAATCTAAAAGAAACATTTAAAGCACTACGTAGAATGTCCTTCTCTTAAAGGAAAGATAACTTCCTCTCAGTATTTGGAATGTTTCTATTCTATTCCTAAGCTTACTTGAAACCTTGTTATTCACTTCTAAATATTGAACTATCCCAAAGTGATTTCAAAATCTTTCCTAGAAAATGAACCATTTTCTATTATGTTGCTTACTAGTTGTACCATTTTGTCACGTCAAGTGCAACTTCTTGGGTAGCACTATTTATATCATTGAACCGTTGAAGATTTAAATTTACAAACATTGACCATCGGATCACTTTTGAGAAAGTCCATTTTGTCTGCTTATGTCTGATAATGCCTTACTTAATATACTACTCCGAATTCACTTTCAGTATCTTTTATGGCATTTTGAATGCCAACTGTAGGAGGGGGGGGGCATGAGGCAGGACAGGATACTTAACCTTTGAACACATATATTTCATAAGTGAAAAGTGCTGTATTTTTAATATACAGCTTTATTTTATTACGAAAAAAATAGGAAACAGCATTAAATCTTGAATTTGTAATGAACCTGGCCATATATTCTCTTGAAAAACTATACATGCCATTTGTCCCATTCTTTTTTTTTTTTTTTTTTTTTTTTTTGGAATGGTGTTTAATGCCCGATTTTACTACTGAGGCACCAAAGGCGGGGACTATTGGTGATATGTGCGATGAAATGATATATTGGGAAAGGATTTTTTAAGGAAGGAAACGTTCCGGGCCTAAGTTTAGGGTGCCTCCCTGGCATTTGCCATTTATGAAGAATGAGGAAAACCTCACTCAGGGAGGACGGTCCTGGCAGGATTCGAACCCCAGACCTCCTGCTTAAGAGTCCGCACCTTAACGACCTCGGCCGTCCCGTGGCAGTTTGCCCCGTTCTGCCCCATACATGGCGCAGAATGAGGTATTTGAAATTTCCTACCGGATGGATGGAATTTAACAAAATCCATCTGTTAATCATGATAACAACTTATGAGTCATTTTTCACAGAGAACACGGTGTCATCATCACCATCATGACTTTCAACTCCAACATAATTATCAGCCCATTTCAGGCAAAAGAGACAAAGATTGATTCATCCTCCTCAGTTCTTCCCAGGTAGTTTAGGCCTAAGTCTTTTATTACCTTTTATTGCTTGTTTTCTGTCACTGGCAGCTAAAGCTAGGCGCCTTTTTATAGGCATTTGCTTTATTTTCTGAGCCTCTGCATTTAGCAGCGCCTCTTGTACCAATGTTGCGCTATGATCCTTTTCCTTGAAATTCTCTTATTTTTCTGGGGTAGGTGCTATGTCTGGTAGACGCTAGAAATTTCTGCAGCTTCGAAACGTTTTATTTGCAACTCTGAATGGGGATCTTGAGAAGTCGAAGTCTCCTTACCAGTGTCTCGAGGAATCTGAATATGTGTTGTTACAGAAGTTGAACACATTTATGTCAACAGGCCAGATTCCCGTTTTTCGGAACCCATTGACTGCAGTACTCATTGTCGAGTCTCGCATATAAGCTGCACCAAGCAAGGTAGCAATTTGAAATAGTGCGAACTATCTGCGAATTTCAGCTTCATAAAATTGACTGCAGGCAGCGTCCAGCACCTGTAGCCTATGGGAACAATGAGGTGACTGACACAACAAAATCAAATCATTCTTACATGCTAGATCAATGACCAACTAATAACAAGAGAACAGGTTTCTCCTTAGTAGCCCCTGGGACAGATACAAAGTTTCTAAACCGTGTCAAACAACACCTTAGTCATCCAGTCAATTTCATGGACTTCTGAACTGGCACCAAGGTGAAGTCCAGTTTCAAATTCCTCATCCCTCCTTTTTCTTAGAAAAATAACATTGGTGGGACAAACGTTCCAGCAACCGAGAAGCAAATTTCGGCAGTGACTATTTCACCTCTCTCTATTGACGTCAGAGTTTCTACTTGTATTCGCCATCTTTGTGCAATGACTTTGGAATGCCCTTTGTGTTTGTTGTAAGTGCAGATACATCGCAATTATAAACTCTGTGCTATAAATCGAAGAGTGACAACTATAGCAGAGATATGTGTGCACAACAACCCTATTGAAGGCGATTGCATGAGCTGTTGACATAACTACGGGCTTTGGTAGGCTGGCCCATCTATTCCTTCTGTTCCATTCTCGGCAAAAGGATGTTTGACATTATTTAGTTCCGCCAGTTGGAAGGCAAGTTCATGAACGGTCAGATCGAAGACCATTTTAGTTAAATATTAAGCTTTTCACTAAAAACACAATAAAATGTACCATAGTAGCTTTTAATTTCATAGTTAATGTTTTCTCGCTTTTTCTTAACATGGCTTAGAGTAGTCTGAGGAACTTTAAATTGCATAGCTGCCTTTTTAAACCCTCTGAGGCTTTTTTTACAGCATTAACGGCTTCCTGCATCGAAACTAGGGATCACTTGCCTCTACGTTTTCTTGTATTCCTTCACCATTCAAAAATCATACAGAATACGAAAAACCCATTACTATCTCGGGAAAAAAAATATTGGTGCCTCACTCCATTTTACCCTGTTATTATAATTTCAGATTATTGTACTGCAACAAAAATATATCGGTATGAATTTTAATGAAATGCACTGAGTAAGAAGTTAAAACAATGGTGTACGCAATAACAATTCAAATTTAGCAATTAAATGTAGCTAAGATATACTAACTTGCAACAGAAGAAGTCTCAGTGCTTGTAAAAATAATTCTAAATTTCACCACACACAACGCACAGCCAATGGCTTCACTAATGGCGGTAAACGCTGCTAGATTAATACCGAGGTAGTTTCGAAGAAATCCGATAGGCAGTGCCACTTACAAGGAAATTAACACTTTATCCCGGTACCCCGAAATGCCCTACGTTCCCCTATCTACAAAGGTAGCATGAGGTTGACGAAGGGATGTGTTCAGGGACTTCATTGTTAGTAGTCTTTTATTTCTTTCCAGGATCTTAATTAGAGGTGTTTATATGTATGATAATGGGAAAAAGCACCAATAAAATTAAAAATTAATAAATAAAAAAATAATAAAGAAGCATGCCTTATTGTTAAGAAACGCAGTAAGGATTTTCCTTAATATTCAAATGACAAAATTAGGTATAAGAAAACTGCTGTTTCGTAACAAAGACATTTGTAGATGCGCAAAGCCAGGGACTACCAAAGGCAAACGAAAGTCACGACATAAAGAACATATTTTTAAACCTCCGTCGAGAGTCGTAAAGCCTTTGGCAGAAAAAACAAAAGAAATATTCTGCGCAGTTTCTCAAAAGTGCAACGGACCGACTGCACCACACATTTTATGACATGAAAGGTCACCCCTAGCCCCCTCTATTCCCCGGCCCATGGATGCAAGTGCGTGATCGTCCATACCTGGTACGATAACAAGAAACAGCAGACATTTGGTCGCACGTATGCCACGAAACCAGCAGGTGCAGTGAGAGCTTTATAGGCATAAGCAGGCAGTTCATTGCTATTGTTCATGGAACAAGATATGGGTGTAAACAAAATGGGTGGGAATTAAACGCTCTTGAACACACACACACAAAAAAAAAAAAAAAAAAAAAAAAGGAGAGAGATTCTACATGTAATTCGCGTCTATTCATTCATATCTACATATGACGCCATAAGTCGATTACATTTTATGGAATAAATAATATCAATAATAAAATATGCAACACAAAGTAATAGAACTCACATTAAGAAGAATAAGGAATATAAACGATCCAGATATGGAGTCTCTGATAAAACGTATGGTTCAGATGTTTGCTTGTCAACTGACCCACCCGGGTTCGATTGCCGGTCCGGAACATGTTGCGTGATTTAGGTATTTTCCGGAGTTTTTCCTTCCCTGAAAAAGTGAATGCCAAGTAATTTTAGACGCAAAGACTCTTGGGCACATTTGCACCCTTTCATTTATTTTCTCATGATTTCGAAATAACTTGGCAGAAAGCGTGACGTTTAACGTTTATTCCCTCTCTCTCTTCATACATACTGTGATGGTATTAATTACTACTGTGTAGGTGGCATGGGCTTTCACTACTGCCAACACGCTGTGCGTCAAATTTGTAGCGAAATATAAGTGACGTCACCGTTGACGTTGACCTAACACCACTGTAATATGCTCCACTAGTTCAGGGTTTGGTAATATAGCTGGATTTTCAGGTTGATGCTTCTGGGATGAAAGGAGTGTGATTTTAAGTATAATAAAATCACATGGATAGAAATCTACGGGGTTTATTAGTGTTTTGTTATTGCCACACAACAATACACTTTTCTGATTACGATATGTTTTGAGAATATGCAGACTGAATACCAGACAGACGCGTTATAATTTATGTTTCTCTTCCGAAAACTGTGCTTTTTGTCCTGTTGTAACTCGTATACTATTTTTCTATATGGATATTAATTCAAACTCGTAACTCCTTATCGTTCACCACAAATAATAATTTTGTAATTTCTTCCACGAAATATTAATCGCCACTTACCTTTAAGTTAAAATACTGCTTCTCTATACGGAGTACGAATCACGATTTCTGCTAATGGAATTTAAAACGCAACTTCTCTCGACTGAATTCTACGCATAACTAACTTTCTGAGATAAAAACCGCCACTTATTACAATAGTACTGTAATAATACTGTACATTACAATGCATTATATTTTCTACATACGTAAACTAAGGAATGAAATTCGTTCATTTCTATTTAGTCGCAACA